>CM029377.1:26662668-26681942 GCA_017165825.1 Hepsetus odoe
TATATATATATATATATATATATATATATACATAAAAATAAAGAACACTTTCAGAAATGGAAGTGTTAATCATTTATTTTCTTCAATCAACAAAATTCAGTATTTAGTATTTAGTATCAATATTTGGTGGGACCACCCTTTGCCTTCAAAACAGCATCCGTTCTCCTAGGTACACTTGCACACAGTTTTTGAAGGAACTCGGCTGGTCGGTCGTTCCAAACATGACTGTGCTTCAACCTCCGTGTGACATTGATGATCATCAGCACCTGTTTGGTAAAACTGGTTGATCAGACACCGACTATAATCCTACAGAATCCCTGACTTTGTGCAAGTGTACCTAAAAGAACTGATGCTGGTCTGAAGGCAAAAGGTAGTAACACCAAATATTGATCTGATTTAGATTTTTCTTCTTTTCGCTCACTTTGCATTTTGTAAATTGATAAATATAAACAATAATTATTTATATTTCTGAAAGCGTTCTTTGTTTACAGCATTTTTTCACTCTTGCCCGAAACTTTTGCACAGTACCGTATGTGTGTGTGTGGGAATGTGTGTGTGTGTGTGTGTGTGTGTGTGGGTAGGTGTGTGAGTGTATGTGTGTGTGTGGGTAGGTGTGTGAGTGTATGTGTGTGTGTGTGTGTGTGTGTGTGTGTGTGTGTGTGTGTGTGTGTGAGAACAATTTCCAACCACAGAACTGACCCTCAGCTATTTTCACCTCCTCACTGCATCAAAACCACACGACTGCAGCTTGAAGACTTTTTCAGTTTCTATTTACTGACGTGTTTATCAGCCCAACAGTTTTTCACCCAAACACATCTACTCCAATCAGAACAGAGATCACACTCTCAGCTCTCTGTGTCCTGAAGGGGAGTTTAGGTGAAGAGAGCATAAATTATCAGTACACCATCAACTTCACTAACATTTGAATCTTTTTTTTTTTTTTACATTCTAATTTTATTTTAATCTGCTGTTTTTGTGTAAAGTCCTGTCAGGTAGTTCATGATGACCTTATCTGTGTCCCCACTGTTCTTCCAATTTAACTTTAGAGCTTATTCATGTCACCACTATTACCAACATATAAAGAAAACTATTAAGAATTATAAAGGAAAATATTGAGATATATATGGAAGAATATTAAACAAAAATCTTAATAGCTGAAGAAGGTTGACTGCAAGATTGAATTCAGGCAGGAGTTAACACGGGCACTGGGAGGTGTTGAAGCGCTACCGGATTACAGATGATATTGTGATCTGCAGTGAGAGTAGGGAGCAGCTTGAGGAGAACCTGGAGAGATGGAGATCTGCTCTAGATCTACTAGATCACTTCCTCATCACACCGAATGAAAGGAGGGAACCGAGCATGGTGATGGTGAAGAACAGCCGGGCTGTTTAGTTTAATTACTGAAAGTGAAAACCTTTTATATTTACTCACATTCTAATCTTTTATATTATTTACAATCATTAAACTCTACAAATAAATCAATAAATATACTGTTGTTACACTTACGTTACATGTTAAGAGTTTTAGTGTAAAGTTCTGGAGTTGTGTTTCTTTTTCTTCCTTTAGAAAGAATATTTGTCACATTCTGTGCAAGACACAAATCACAGGATGTCCTAAACACGATCATCATTCAGGACGGGTTTCACCAGCACTTCACTACTAAACCAGGTTTATCTCTTAATACCGTTAAAAAAACATTTAAACAGAATCCACCCATTTAAACCATCCTTTCATCAATGGTTTTAATTTTACAATAAAATGTATTTTAATTCCTGTTCCTCAATGATTTTATACTTAATACATGAGAATAAATATTTAAACTTTTATCTGAAGTGGATTCCAAATCTTCAGCGGTGGCAGCGGTGGTCTGGTGGTTAGGATATTGCCCCCACATCGGAAGATTGTGGGTTCGATTCCCCACCAGTAGGTTGCCCTGAGGTACCCTTTAGCAAGGTACCGTCCCCGTCACAATGGGGATTAAACTTCTCTAGGGGGCATTGGTGGCCTCGTGGTTAGGGCGTTGGCCACATGTCTCGCTCCTCCCTGCGATGGGCTGGCGACCTGTTCAGGGTGCGTCCCCCGTCCTCGCCCTGTGTGTGCTGGGTTGGACTCCGGCACTCCCCTGCGGCCCCGTTTGGGACAAGCATCAGAAAATGGATGGATATCGCGTCCGTGCACAGTGAGCCCTGTAAGCACATTGTATCACAGTGGCAGCCTGGTGCTTCTGTTTCAGAGTCTGTCTGGTCTTCATCCCTCGGAATGTGGCTTGCAGAACAGTAGCCATCTTTTTCACCTTCAGAGACTTCATTTCTTGCTTCATCATCTTGTTAGCTCGGTAATATCAATGAATAATCCTGGCTGCCCACAGTGGCTTCAGGTAGTATTTTCTGCTTGTGTGCTTCCTTACCTGCGACTGAATGGTTGAACACTGCAGCCTCGTGTTCAATTCGCATCTGCACCCGAACTTTCATTCTAAACTTCCCACTAACCTTGAGCTCCTCCTTCTCTGCTTTCTGCCCGGCAGACGGGTTAGTGGTGCTGGGTTTGGGGATCGACTCCTTGATGCTGCTTTCCTTGCTGCGATGGGCCTTCTTGGTCGACCTCCCTGGTTGCACGATGCAGGAATCGGTCTCCGCCGTCTTCCTGCTCTCTGTGTCAGGAACGGCCTTCTTTGCCACTGTCCCACTTTTCCTGTTGTGGGCAGCCTTCTTTGCCATACTCTCGTGCTGAAGGGTGCAGGGAGCGTTTACCAACAATGTTGCGCTGTTATTCGCGCTGGCCGTGTTCACAGCTGTATTTTCACGTTGAGCTGTGCAGGGCGCCTTGTTCACCGTAATTCCGCGATTAGCTGCGTAAGGCACATTTTTTACCGTAATTCCGCGATTAGCTGTGCAGGGCGCGTCCACTATCAACGTCCCACTTTGAATAACGTAGGGGGAAATCTCCGCCATCCTCCTGCTTTCCGGAGTGGGAAAAGACAAGTGGCTTAACATGTCCAGGCACCGCTGTGTCCTCGTGGCTAGAGCGGCCAACCTCTGCAGCAGGAAGTGTAACCAGTCCGCACCCAGCTCGGGCTCCAAGCTGCTGATGAGCGGGATATCAGACATCAGCCGTGTCAGACGTTTCTCGAGCTCCCTGGCTGTGGCCGCTGGCATCCGTCGCCCCCAATCCTCGCCCTCCAGTCGCTCACGGAGGTCCACAGACTCAACGCATGCCGGCACCCTCGTCTCCCAGGTTTCAATAAGCTCCAACGTCTTCTTAATCACGGCCGCACTTGTTTGCAACACCCGCTCTTGATCGCACTCCTGACTCGCGATGTCTACGCGATGGCGGCTAATTTCTGTAACGGTGGTGGGGTGCGGGAAGGACACCAACGCAGAGCCAGGAGTTCGAATCATAGTTTGATTATCCAAATCTACAAAAACAAGATCCTTGGTTCTTGGTTTAAGTTAGAACTGCAGTCTAAACCAAGTTAACAGGATTACCAGGCTTAGCCTAATGAATGAGCCGTGCTCTGTTCTGACACATCAGGGCTTAAATAGCAGCCCCAATGAAGCACATGAAGATATATATGGAAGAATATTAAGATATGTAAAGAAAATTATTACGATTTATTAAGAAAATATTGAGATATATAAGGAAGAATATTAAACAAAAATCTTAATAGCTGAAGAAGGAGGACTGCAAGATTGAATTCAGGCAGGAGTTAACACGGGCACTTGGAGGTGTTGAAGAGCTACCGGATTGCTGGGAAACTACTGCAGAAGAAGGCAGATAGATAGAAATGTACTTGATATGACATCTGGATGGAAGAAGGAGGAGAAGGAAACCTGGTGGTGGATCCGAGAATTTGATGATATATTGTGATCTGTAGTGAGAGTATGGAGCAGCTTGAGGAGAACCTGGAGAGATGGAGATCTGCTCTAGAGAGGAGAGGAATGAAAGTGAGTAGTTCAAAGACATGATTGTGAATGAAAGGGAGGAAAGTGGAGTGGTTAGGATGCAGGGAGTAGAGGAGGTGAAGGTGGAGGAGTTTAAATACTTGGGATCAGCAGTTCAGAGTAACGGCGAGTATGGAAGAGTGGTGAAGAAGAGAATGCAGGCAGGTTGGAATGGGTGGAGAAGAATGGTTGGAGTGATTTGTGACAGATGGGTATAGGACACTGCACATAATGCTACCATAGCTGATGGCCATATAGGAGGTACCCCCGAGGCTTGGCATGGTATTCTTCCAGAAAGCCTGAGGGCGCTCTAGCCCCATATTAACACCGCACTTCCCCTTTAAGAGCTTACCTGACATAATCAGGTGATTAATTAGCAGGAGGAGGCAGTGTTTGGAAAGAGTGGTCAGGTTAAAGCTTTGGAGAGAAGGAGTACAAGAGAGAAACTAAGTTTCCATGTCTCTTGTCTGAAATCCTTTCTTTTGTGGTGTATTATATGTGTTCACAAAGAAGATTGGCAGAGTTCGTCTTCCTTGTTTGTAGATTAACCACGTTGAACTATTATTCAATTCAGGATTACATCAACCATCCTTTCTATCATCCCCTACTCCTTCACCTTCGTGGTAAGACTGTTCCATTTGCAACCTACCCATCTCCGGAACCATCTTTGAAGGACTAATCAATACTGTTGGACTCAATGCATGTACATTTATTGTTTGCTATTGTGTTTGTGTTATATTATGTGTTATTTAGGGAGTACTTGTGCATATTAAAACACTGAAGGTTTTACCACGTGTATTGTGGTGAGAGGGCATTTGCTCGATTTTAGAGTAATACGGAAATCGTTCAGTGAACACCACAACCGCTACAGGTACCAGCTAGAGTAAAAGGGAAGGTTTACAGGACAGTAGTGAGACCAGCTATGTTGTATGGGTTGGAGACGGTGGCACTGACGAAAAGACAAGAGGAGGAGCTGGAGGTGTCAGAGTTAAAGATGGTGAGATGTTCGTTGGGTGTGACGACGATGGACAGGATTAGAAATTAGTATATTAGAGGGACAGCTCAGGTTAGACGGCTTGGAGACGAGGATAGAGAAGCAAGGTTGCATTGGTTTGGACATGTTCTTCTTTCCTGGCAGCTCCATTTTCAACATCCTTGTCCTAATATAATCCTCATCTCTCCTCTGGACATGTCCACACCAATGCAACAAATCCCTCCTGCCAATCTTCTCCACCCATTCCAAGCAGCCTGCACTCTCTTCTTCACCTCTCTTTCACACTCGCTGTTACTCTGAACTGTTGAGGGAGGCAAAGAGGCAAAGAGGCAAAGCCAACTGGGATTTCCCCAGATACAAATAATTCCAATGACTTTTCAATTCAATTCAATTCAATTCAATTTATACTTGTATAGCGCCTTTTACGACACAGTTGCCCCAAGGCACTTTACATTGGTGGTAGATGGTGGAACAGGTTACAGTAATAGATGTTAAAGCCGGACGACTATGAAGGAGAGGAACAAAAAACTCCACTATGTGGAGAAAAAAAACCTCTGAGGGTCCAAGGTCAACCGGCTACCCGACCCCCTTTGGTATACTAACAGTACAAAGTTAGTTTGGTTTTAAACACCAGGATCAGTAAGGAGTCCCAAGTTGCTTCCAGGTACCGATGACTTTTAGTTTCAACAGAAAGCTAGAGAATACATCTAGAAGATGGGCTAGAAGAAGAGGTCTGTTGTCATTTCCTCAAATACAGACACAGAAAGAGAGATGAGACTGAATTTGTAACGGTGTGACTCACTCAGAGCACAGGGAGTCAAACTGGGTAAGGGCCCAAATGCAACGCCTGAAGCTGCCAGTACCCAGTAGTGTCAGGCAGCACAACAAGCCGAAGCCCCAGGGTGCCGATCTGATGCAAACACAAAGAGAGAGCGACAGGGAAACCCGAGAGTAAACCCAGGGATCTCAAATTACCGTCTGTGTCGTAAAACAACCCAGCAACTCTGAACTGGTTTCCCTCCTTTTATATAAGTCAAAGCACAGGTGACCTGAATCACTGTTGATTACTGCGCCTGACTGGCTGGTCTACCAACAGCAGTGTGACTCCCCCTAGTGCCCCATCGGCGTAGGGCTCTTACAGAATAAAGTGGGTGAAACACCCCAAAAGGAGAAGATGAGATCTTTGCTCTGGGTTGGTTTTAGGAGGTTATTATTGAGCTGGACCTCACTGTGGTGTTTCTCCACTGAAACATGAAGGATCCTAAATAACAGTTTAACTGAAGTGTCATAACAGGGTCTCACCCAAATTTGAACCCTTTTACTGTCTGAGATGATCAGGGTCCACCCAGTTCCATAAACTATGAACTATCATTCATCATCCATCCATCCATTCTCTAAACAGCTTATAAATCTAACCTGAATATAGTATGTTATATTTATTTTTATATATCAGTGTGATGTTTTAGTGTTTAGAGAGATTTACACCACGTGGACAGCTGGGTGTGCATGTGTTTACCTGGGGACAAGTGGAACCAGAATGCACTATGGGACGCTCGTGAAGGCAATATGGAGCTCTTGGCAATGATCTGCTTGGAAATATTCACGTGGAGGATTTTTATACCTGAACATTGCTGTAGAGCAGTTCATCTTCTTCTTTACAGTTGGCAGTTTAGAAACAGGCCAGAAGGGATCGTGACAGCACCAGAGGACGGCTACACGGTGCTGCTGCCATCTTTTTTGTAAAACATAAAACTGCAGGTTTAATGTATGTATTTATACTCTGGTCACGATGCTGGAGGCCACAAGTGATGTATTTTATGACAGAGGGTGTTGTGAGCCAACGCACCTGAAGACCCTCTTGCTGCAATTATCACCAAAGTGGAATCATTGGTGGAACCTCTGCAGCAAGGGGGAATAAATAGAACATTGCAGTGTGTAGCAGGTGCGTTGGCATTTTGGTTCTCGATGTGATGCAGCGTGAAGTTCACTCTCAGATAAATCTGCTATTTGTCTGCTTTCATATGAACCACAGTGTTGATGATGACCTTGTTTACATGTTCAACCCTGCTAGACGTTATTGTTAGCGGTTTAGCGGTTGGCATTAGCCTCATTAGAGTTAGTGCTTTGTGTTGGATTTCTTCCTGAATAAAGTTTTATATTTTGTTCACACTCCTGGTCTGTCTGAACTGTTTTCTATCAGTTGGAAGCAGACTAGGCAGCCCGGCGATCCTGCTCAGGTGCCTTTCATTATCGCCAGTACAGGTGCACATAACAGAAAGTATGAGCCGGAGTTCACCCCTTCATGGTGATGGTGTTTAGTCCCAGGAACAGCCTGAAGAACCAAGAAATTCAGTCCCATCCAGCATGGGTGGAAAAGACTAGTCTGATCCATGGACCCACTGCCAGACCTAGAGGACTAAAGGATCTGCTGCTGGTGCAGAACCCACAGCACACCTTCAGAGTGCTTTTAGAGTCCAAACTCCTGGAAAAATCAGTTATTGGAATAAATACTATCCTGGCCAAAAGTATATAGAAACCTGTTGGGTCAAACTCACCACACACACATTTGATGATACAAATACAAACAGACACATCCAGGAGCTGCTCACAAACCAGGCTTCACTCATGAAGAGATCACCAAGGTCTCCACATGGGCTGCTCCTGTCGATCTGTTGCAGATAAAGAATGGAGGTGTTTATCAAAAGTATAGACTCTCCTGAGGTGAACCAACATCACAGGTCCTTGTTATCTGATCTGCAAAATGATTTCTGACTGGTCAAAAGGGAACTGAACAGCATCTGTTACTCTGCTTATGAAGCTTGTGCCTCCATTCATCCTCTAACTGTGGTTTCAGTCATCAAACCAGTGAGATTTCTAAAAGATCTTTTATCAGTTCAGCTGTCTCTGTTACTGGGCCTTTAACACTCATATGTAAATGAGCTCTGTTCTGATTGGCTGCCCTATATCGTACCTCAACCTAAAAACAGTGCAGGCTGAAACACTCCTTCATCACAACGAGTGAAAGGAGGGAACCGAGGATGGTGATGGTAATGAACAGCTGGGCTGTTTAGTTTAATTACTGAAAACTAAAACCTTTTATATTTACTCACATTCTAATCTTTTAAATTATTTAAAATCATTATACTATACAAATAAATAAATCAATATACTGTTATTACACTTACGTTACATGTTAAGAGTTTTAGTGTAAAGTTCTGGAGTTAGTTTCTTTTTCTTCCTGTAGAAAGAATATTTGTCACATTCTGTGCAGCACACAAATCACAGGACATCCTAAACACGATCATCATTCAGGACGGGTTTCACCAACACTTCACTACTAAACCAGGTTTATCTCTTAATACCGTTAAAAACGTCTGTTCTTTTAAATCTTCTTAATCATTCAGGGAGGGTTACTCCAGCTCTTTGATCAAATCCAGGTTTATCTGTTAATCCAGTAACACCTGGATTTAAACACAATCCACTCATTTAAACCATCCTTTCATCAATGGTTTTAATTTTACAATAAAATGTATTTCAATTCCTGTGCATCAATGATTTTATATTTAATACATGAGAATAAATATTTAAACTTTTATCTGAAGTGCTTAAAATTCCAAATCTTCAAAAAAAAAAAAGTAGAATTGTAATAATATTATTCTTATATATATAGATGTTGTGTTTCCTCCACAGCAGTAAAATCTGAGGAGACACACAGGTGTGTAGATACAAAGTTAAAGTGCTGAACACACACTGAACACATACTGAACACATACTGAACACACACTGAACACATACTGAACACACCTTGAACACGTACTGAACACACATTAAACACACACTGAACAAACAGCAGGTAAGAACACAGTTTAACCACCAGAGGGCGCCAGTGAACCAGTTTTTTTTAAAGGGAGTAAATGGATAGATAGATAGATAGATAGATAGATAGATAGATAGAGTAAATGGTAAATAAATAAAATAAATCTGTTCAACAGGAAGTAATTAAGTGTCCATAGCTACAGACGAGGGAGAGAAGAAAGACTTTCTTACGTACAGACTGTAGAAACTGTGAGAACGTCTGGAGAGCAGAGCTCTGATCACACAGCAACACCAGAGACAGGAGAGAAGATGAAGCTGATAAACTTAAGAAACTGATGAAAACATCTGTTCTGATGAAGGATCTGGAAAGAGGAGTTCATGTGTTTAAACTCAGAACTGAACTACAATCCTGGAGAGAGTTTGATGAACTTCCTGTTGAAACACACCTGGTTCCTCTCACCTGTCACCAGGTGTAGAAGGTGTTTGAAAGTAAACCGTGCATGTCATCGATTCTCCAGGACCACAGCTGGAACCCCTGACTGAAGGAATCGGGACACATGCAGAGTTGAAATCCTGAATGTAATCCTGCTGGGGGTCATTAATCTGGTCTGTGTTGAGATCAGAGTCAAAGCTCTTCTTTTCAATCTGTCCAGAGAACAATTTCAGACACCCAAGATTGCAGCGTGGTAACATGCAAATTTGGGGTCCAAATTTTGGTTCTAAAGTCTGTAAAATAGTATTTCATCTGACTATTTTCCATGAAGAGACTTGCACATGAGCATCACATCTGTGAATTCTCTTAAATATAACTGCCAAACACTGCTGGAGCTCAGGAATCAGCCAGGATAGAGTCTCCCAGTGTCTCTCCGAACAACGCTACGGGAGCTCGGCGTGCTGTGAAGACCAGGTCTTCAGTCACCGAGATCGCCTGCTGTACCTGGCTGACTGAGAGGACATCGAAAGCGGTGTGGGAGGAAACAGAAACGCGCCAAGCATGCTGGGGACTGGGCTCAGCTAAAGGCTAACTCTAGCTGACAGGCTATTCCGTCCGTCCTCCTCGCCAATGTCCGCTCTCGGATAATAAACTGGACTGTATACGACTCCAGCTGAACACCAAGCGTGAGGACAGAGACTGCTGTCTTTTGTTTTTACGGAGACATGGCTCAGCGTAAAAAAACATCCAGCTCGCCGGACTCTCCGTGTTTCTCTTGGACAGAAACTCTGCTCTGTCCGGCAAGACTCGCGGAGGGGGGCTGTGTGTTTACATCAACATGTTGCAGGGCATTCAAGCACATGTGGCAGGGCATCCAGGCCCTCACCAACTACAGGACATCTCCACCTGCCTGTGACGGTGACTCCTCCCTCCCAGATGCGCTTAACTTCTACGCACGGTTTGATGCTGTGAACAACACAATAATGAGGAAGACCATCCCTCCTCCAAACGTCCAGGTTCTCTGTCTGACCATGGCCGAGGTGAGATCTCTTCTCAGAGTCATCCCATGGAAAGCTGCTGGTCCAGGCAATATTCAAGGTCTTGTGCTCAGAGGATGTGCAGAACAGCTGGCAGATGTTCTCACTGACATCTTCAACATCTCTCTGAGCACCACTGTTGTTCCTAGGTGCTTCAAGACCACCAGCATCATTCCAGTGCCAAAGAAATCATCTGTCTCCTGCCTCAATAACTATCGTCCCGTCGCACTCACACCTATCATCATGAAGTGCTTCGAGAGGCTGGTTTTGAGACACATCAAGTCTCAGATCCCTTCCTCACTAGAACCCCTGCAGTTTGCGAATCGTCCCAACCACTCAATGGACGTTCCAATCTCCACCACCCTCCACCTGGCCCTTTATCATCTGGAAGGAAAGGACAGATTTGTCAGAATGCTGTTCATCGATTACAGTTCAGCATGCGACACCATCATCCCTCAGCATCTGAGTGAGAAGCTGAGGCTGCTGGGCCTGAACACCTCCCTCTGTAACTGGATCCTGGACTTCCTGACTGGGAGAACCCAGTCAGGCAGGATCAGTAGCAGCACCTCCGACACCATCACGCTGAGCACAGGAGCCCCCCAGGGCTGTGTGCTCAGCCCACTGCTGTTCACATTGATGACCCACAACTGTGCAGCCAAGCACAGCTCGAAACACATCATCAAATTCGCTGATGGTACAACTGTGGTGGGTCTGATCAGCAGTGGAGACGAGGCAGCTTACAGAGAGGAGATACAAGAGCTGACGGACTGGTTCAGAACCAACAACCTATCTCTGAATGTTGACAAGACTAAAGAGATGGTTCTTGACTTCAGGAGACCATGTCGGGACCCCGCTCCACTGAATATCCACACTTCACCTGTGGAGATGGTCCAGAGCACCAAGTTACTTGGTGTTCACGTAACCGACAACCTCACGTGGACCCTCAACACCAGCTCAATCACGAAGAAAGCCCAGCAGCATCTCTACTTCCTCCGAAGACTGAGGAAAGCCCCTCTCCCACCTTCCATTCTGACCATCTTATACAGAGGAACCATCGAGAGCATCCTGAGCAGCTGCATTTCTACCATGTGCGGGAACTGCAACGTCTTAGACCGCAAGTCCCTACAACGGGTAGTGAGAACAGCTGAGAAGATCATCGGGGTCTCTCTGCCCTCTGTGCAGGACATCTTCACCACTCGCTGCAAAGCAACCAGCATTGTGGATGATCCTTCTCACCCGTCCCACACTCTCTTCTCCCTCCTGCCATCCTCTCTCTCTCTCTCTCTCTCTCTGTGTGTGTGTGTGTGTGTGTGTGTGTGTGTGTGTGTGTGTGTGTGTGTGTGTGTGTTTATTATCTTTTCTTTATAATCTTTATAATCTTTTCTTCAAATCTTTTTCCACATTTAATCTCAGTAAAGCAGACTTTCATTACATTCAGATCATTTTCTCTTGATTAGGAACGTGATGAGACTTGGATCAGCTTTTGGAAAGTCATTATTTTTTCATTAATTATAAATATCTTTTGTTGGCAACTGTAACGGTGGTGTGGTACCGGAGGGACGTCAGGTCCGAGCCAGGGGTTCAGAACAGGAGTTTATTAAACAAAGGAGGAAACACAAACAAACAAGAACTCAGACTGCAGTGACTGACTGACTGACTGACTGACTGACTGACTGACTGACTGACTGACTGACAAAAACCACCATTACGTGCAGGCATAGCCTATCTAATGAGCCGCGCTCTGTTCTGACTCATCGGGGCTTAAATAGTCAGCCCCAATGATGCACACCTGCCCGCAGGGGCTCAGGTGTGCTTAGTCAGAACAGAGCGCCCTCTAGCGTGCCCAAAACCCAACACACGTGACCGAGAGCGCCCTCTAGCGTGCCCAAAACCCAACACACGTGACAGAACCCCCCCCCCCAAGGGCGCGGCTCCCGAAGCGCCCGAACGCAGCCGAACCTCAGGGGGAAGGCAAAAACAACAACACAAAAGTCCCTAGTCGGGACACATGGTCAGGTCCATACAAAAACAAAAAAAAAAACAAAGGGCCTCCGACCAGTCATGTCGGGCAGCTGGTGGTGGTGAGGGGAATCCCAGCAGTTCCGTCCATCCCTTGGACCGGTGCCTGCACTGGGTTCTGAAGTCCTTGGGGGCCTCACCTGACCCCGCGGAAAGCCTGGCCTCGACTGGACCTGAGAGGGAGCTACACAGAGACGTTACAGGGTTTACAGGGGAAGTCTTCTTCAATGAGTCTAAGCTCTGCTTACAACCCCTGTCAGTCGGGTTCCGCGCGTCGCTTCTCCCCGACTCTCTGGTGCCGACGTGCTGGTCCGTCTCCCTGAACTGATTCGTGCTGGTGTCTTTTGCCCTTTTCCTTGTCTGGGTCATACTTCCTGGTCGCTTGGGGCCCGGCGACGCAGTGTCCCAGCTTCTGGTTTCACGTTGAGGAGTTCCCCGTGGCTTCCTCCAAACGTCACCTTGTTTTGGGTTTGCTGAGTTGCGGGGGCGAGCCGATGCTAGGGGGTCTGAAGGCAGCTGCTCCCTTTCTGCATTCGTTACCCGTTTCTTGGCTGGACTGTTCTCCGGATGCTCTGTTTCGGCGTTTGCTCTCTGGTTTCCAGCAGGCACTAGTGTTGGAGAAGAGAGTAGAGATTCGATGAGGGCCAATTTACCTTCCATACCTCTGACCTGGTTTTCTAGCTCGGTGAGCTTGTTGGCCTCATGACGGGCCTCTCTCAGGTCAGCCTGCAGAGCGATGTTTTGGTCCTGCACCTGTCTCAGCTCTGTCCTGCACTGATGCAATTGCCCCTCCATTGTGGCTATTTTAGCCTCCAGCTTCTCCTGAGTGGTTGGAGTCTCAACTCTCCGTGTTTTCCAGCCTACAATCTGGTTTCTCTGTTCCTGTCTTCTCCCCAGTCCCTTTCTTTGGGAAACCCTCACAGCATGTCTTTTGAATCGAAGGACCTCTTTTTCCTTCCTCCGGTCCTTCGAGCCCGTGGCGTTCACCTGTGGCATGGCGGTTCCCTTGGTCAGCTGATGGTAGAGTCCCGTCAGCAACTCCTCCTGTTCAGCAAACCAAACATTACTGCAGCTGATCTGCTCACCTCCGAGGTGGGACTGGATTGTCCTCGCCTCTCTGTGCCACACGGCCCGATCCCTCACCGGCTCCACTCTGACTGACTTCTGCAAACACTTCGCAGCATGTGGACACCTCTGTCGAAGTCGAAGTCCCGGTCTCCGCCTTCCGAACCGCCTCTGACGACCACTCGTTGCCCAGCGCGGCCTCCTGAAGACAGATCCCCGCTGGTGCACTCTCCCAGCAGCCTGAACAATGACAGCAGCTTGGTTCATAGCGTTCATGTTTCTCCGCACTAAATAACCTCTAAAGGTGGCCTGGATGCGTATCGCTGACTTTTTCAACACCAGGAATCTTTCATGTTCGCTTTTGCCCCTGATGTAGGACCTAAAATATCTTTGAATGAAGATGGCTGATCTTCTTATGGCCTGGTACTTTGTTACCTCCCTGTGTCTTCTGAACGCAGCCTGAATCAGGGAAGCGGCCTGATGGTGCAGGATCACAGCCCTTCTGACCCTCTGACCTCTGACGCAGGCTTGCAGGAACATTGCAGCGGAGCGCAATGTCAAAAACTCCTTTCTTTGTTTTCTGGCTTCACGTGTGGAACGATACCTCAGCTGGATTGCAACAACAGTCTGTTTGATGTCTGAGTATCGTGCCCGAGCACAGTGAGCCCTGTAAGCCCTTTGTATAACCGTGGCAGCCTGGTGCTTCAGTGTCAGAGTCTGTCTGGTCTTCATCCCTCGGAATGCAGCTTGTAGAACAACAACAGCCCCTTTTTTCTCCTTCAAAGACTTCATTTCTTGCCTCATACTCTTACTAGTTCTATAATATCGCTGAACCGTCTTGGCTGCCCACAGTAGCTTCAGGTAGTACTTTCTGTTTATGTGTTTCCTCACCTGTGCCTGAATGGTTACAGCAGCCTCATGTTCAATTCTCCTTTGCACCCGAGCTTTCCTTTTAAACTTGCCACTAACCTGGAGCTGCTCCTTCTCTGCTTTCTGTGTAGCAGATGGCTTCATGGAGCTGGTTTTGGGGGTCGACTTCTTGATGCCGCTTTCCTTGTTGTGAAGGGCTTCCTTGGTCGACCTCCCTGGTTGCACGATGCAGGAAGTGGTCTCCACCCTCCTCCTGCTCTCTGCGTCCGGAACTGCCTTCTTTGCCATTGCCTCGCTTCTCTTGTTGCGGGCAGCCTTCTTTGCATTCCTCTTGGTGGACGCCGTGCCGCCGCTGTGAACACGGAAAGACGCGTTTGCCACCAACCTCTCGTGGTGACCCGCGCTGGCCGTGTTCCCGCCATCAGCTGCGCGCGGCGCGTTCTCCGCTGGCGGACTGCGCCCGCTGTCGCGCCGCGGCTCGGGGGAGCGCTGAGCTTCGCGGTGCGGCGCGGGGGACGCCGTGCTGTCGTGGTGCGGAGCGCTGAGCTTCGTGCTGTCGCGGTGCGGAGCGCTGAGCTTCGTGCTGTCGCGGTGCGGAGCGCTGAGCTTCGTGCTGTCGCGGTGCGGAGCGCTGAGCTTCGTGCTGTCGCGGTGCGGAGCGCTGAGCTTCGTGCTGTCGCGGTGCGGAGCGCTGAGCTTCGTGCTGTCGCGGTGCGGAGCGCTGAGCTTCGTGCTGTCGCGGTGCGGAGCGCTGAGCTTCGTGCTGTCGCGGTGCGGAGCGCTGAGCTTCGTGCTGTCGCTGTGGACACGGGAAGGCGCGTTTGCTACCAACCTCTCGTGGTGATTTGCGCTGGCCGTGTTCCCGCTATCAGCTGCACGCGACGCTTTTTCCGCTGGCGGATCGAGGTTACTGGCGCGCGGCGCTCTCGCGCTCTCTGGCGCTGAATCTCCGCGTTGACCCGCGTGCGGCGTGGTTGGCTTCGTGCTTCCGCGTTGCGCAACGCCAGCCTTCAACGAAGCCCCGCCTTCCATATCGCGTGCGGAAAACAACACGCGGTCCAGCGTGTTGAGATATCGCTGCGCCCTTGTAGCCTCGGAGATCAGCATCCGGGAACAAAGCGCGAACTGATCCCTGCGAAGCTCGGGGTCTGGGATGATATCGAGTGGGAGCAGCGACATCGTCCTCGTGGCTCGTGACGTCCAGGTACTGGCGGCTCATTCTGTAACGGTGGTGTGGTACCGGAGGGACGTCAGGTCCGAGCCAGGGGTTCAGAACAGGAGTTTATTAAACAAAGGAGGAAACACAAACAAACAAGAACTCAGACTGCAGTGACTGACTGACTGACTGACTGACTGACTGACTGACTGACTGACAAAAACCACCATTACGTGCAGGCATAGCCTATCTAATGAGCCTCGCTCTGTTCTGACTCATCGGGGCTTAAATAGTCAGCCCCAATGATGCACACCTGCCCGCAGGGGCTCAGGTGTGCTTAGTCAGAACAGAGCGCCCTCTAGCGTGCCCAAAACCCAACACACGTGACCGAGAGCGCCCTCTAGCGTGCCCAAAACCCAACACACGTGACAGAGAGCGCCCTCTAGCGTGCCCAAAACCCAACACACGTGACAGCAACTTTTTTTTTTTATTGAATAAGAGTGTTTGCACATGTGTAGAGTTAATGAAGAGAGCGATAATTTCATTAAATAAAAATGAAATATTAATTCAATGTACAGGGCAAAAGTCTGTCCTTTAAAGACTGAGAAGGACTTTGAAGGACACAGGATTGTCCCCAAGTGTCCTCAGATACAGTAATTAAGCTGTAAGTTAACAATAATATTCTTTTTGGGTCATTTCAGGAGAGAATCTGCACGGACTTCAATAAACATGTCAGATATTATAAAATATTTTAATCCATATTTCTACACGTTTATGCTTCATATTATAAGAGAAATGTTTGTTTTTTTCTCTCTTTTCCTCAGATCTTGTAACAGTGGTGGGGTGCGGGTAGGACATCAACACTGAGCCAGAAGTCAGGAGCATAACTTTATTATCCATAGTGACCAAAACAAAATACAAGGAATTACCAAAATCACCAGTGACATTTACATTTACGGTATTTAGCAGACACTCTTATCCAGAGCTACTTCCATGTCCTGATTACAGGGACAGTCCCCCTGGAGCAATTCAGGGTTAAGGGTCTTGCTCAGGGACCCAGTTGTGGTAGTGCCAGAGGTGCGATTCAGACCTGGGACATCTTGAGCTATAGGCCCATAGGCAAGTACCCAGCACTAGACCACCACCACCCTGTATATACCACCGTTAACGGAAGGCGGAGCCACGCTCTGTTCTGACTCATTTGAGCTTGAATAGCAGGCCCAATGAAGCACACCTGTGCCTTCATGAGCTCAGATGTACTCAGTCAGAACAGAGCGCCCTCTACCGTACCCAACCTTGAGGGGAGGACAACATTATATATTAAACATAAACAACCACCTTATCGGGGCACATGGCCGGGCCCACAAAACAAAACTTAAACAAAAAGGAACCTCAGACCAGCCACAACCACATGAAAGTGAAAGTGACAACCCTTGTCATTGTGAGGTCACAGCACAGCACACAGTGAACCACAACAACATTGGACTTGGACAAAATTGGCTCCACTTTGGAGTTATCCATCAGGGTCCCAGCATGCACTGGTGTCTAATGAGTGAGTTGAGATTCCAAGATCTTCAATTCTCCTCCCATACCGCTGACGTGCTCTTCCAGCTTTGTGAGCTTACTGCCTGCAGAGCAACGCTGTTGTCCTGCACCTGCTTCAGCTCTGCCCTGGTCTGATTCAGCTGTTCTCCCATAGTGGCCACTTTAGTCCCCAGCTTCTCCTGAAAGTCAAGTCAAGTAGGATTTTATTGTCATTTCAGCCATATACACAGTACATAGTGAAACTAAATAATGTTCCTCCAGGACCCTGGTACTACACACAAGACAGCATCAGACACAACAGAAGACACAAGACAAGGCAACAAGTGCAGACAACGGAGAGCACAACAGACAGTACTTTCATCCGTAGCAGTGTTATGGAACAAAGCAGCCCAGGTAGTTGGGCAGTGTAACAGTGTAATGGAGCAACAAAGTGTAACGGAGCAGCATTATGAGTAAAGTGCAGAGTGCAAGAAGAAAATAAATAGATAATAGATAGATAATAGATTAATAAAAGTGTGAAGACATTAGCAGTTTAAAAGTCTGATGGCCAGGGGGAAGAAGATATTTCCCATCCTGGTAGTGGAGGCCCGTATGCTGCAGAACCTTTTCCCGGATGGCAGGAGGGAGAATAGAGTGTGGGACGGGTGAGAGGGATCATCCACGAAGCTGGTTGCTTTGCGTGATGTCAATTTGTGGTGGCTGGTTATTTCTGTGTGCTTACCTTTGTGTTTTCTTTTGTTATTGTTTAGAAATGTTATGTTCAGTATATTTAATCTATGACTTCAGCCCATGACACCCTATTTATGTCGTTATATGGCATCAGCACAAGTTGTGCACAAAGTTTACAAATCTAGAAATTATTGGGGTTACACACGTCTTAAAAATAGAGAACCCAATAAATTAATGTGATTAAATAGATATACTTGTTCATTTATTTACTGAGAAAATTAATCCAGTATCACTGATTTGTAAAAGTATGTAAACCTCTAGTTTAGTATTTAATCTAAACGTGGGAGATGTTTTGAATCAATATCTATTAAAGCAGTGCTGAACTGTGACGACTCAAGTTAGTCCTTCAGTTCAGGCCATAAATACACAAAGTATGTAAATACCTAAAGTATATAAATACTCAAAAAGTGCATAAATACCCAAAGTACAAAAATACTCAAAGTACATAAAACTCTAAGTGCATACCTACCCAAAGTACATAAATTTTCAAAGTGCAAAAATACTCTAATTACATAAATACCCAAAATACATAAAAACCCAAAGTACATAAATACTCAAAAGACATACATTTTAAAAATACCTGAATACCCAAAGTACATTAATATTCAACATACATGTCTACTCAAATCACACAAATAGTCAAAAAGTGCATAGACACCCTAAGTACATAAATACCCAAAGTACATAAATGCTCAAAGTACATAATACTTAAAGTACATAAAACTCAAAGTGCATAGATACTCAAAGTACATAAATACCCAAAGTAAATAAATATTAAATGTACATATATACTCAAGGCACACAAAAAGTACATGAATCTCTAATGTACATAAATAATCAGAATGTACATAGGCACTCTAGGAACAAAAATACCCTAAGTACATAAATTCTCAAAATACATGAATACCCAAAGTACATAAATACTCAATGTACATTAATATTAAAGGTACATAAATACCAAAAGTACATAAATACTCAAAATGCATAAATAATTAAAGTACAGAAATACCCAAACACAAAATGGAACCCCAGTCTTTTTATGTCTGCTGCTGAATCTGTCCTGAACTTTATTCTTCTGAGCAACTAAAAGTGCTTTTTGTGTAGGGCAGAGGTGGCCTAGTGGTTAGGGCGTCAGCCACATGATTGGAGGATCGGGGGTTTGAACCCCTTCCCAGTAGGTTGCCCTGAGGTACCCTTGAGCGAGGTGCCGTCCCCATCACTGCTCCCCGGGTGCTTTCAATAGCAGCCCACTGCTGCACATGTGTGTATGGGTGAAATGCAGAGAGTGAATTTCCCATTCGTGGGATTATAAATAAAGGGTTATTATTATTATAAACAAATAGAATTAATACTAAGTAGATATACATTTATACACAGCACTTCTAGTTATTCAGAAAATAAAAGTAAATCAAAATGTTAAAAATGTGATGAATATAAAAAAGCTTTTTCTGTGTTTAAGCTCCTTCTCCTAATAAATAAAGTCTGAGAGGACAGGACGTCCTCTTCAGTACTGGTCCACTCTCTACCTGGAACACCTGTCAGTAATGGCTCTGCTGCTCATCGGTGAGTGTCTATAACTTTATTCTCTTTTATTAATCACCGTGGAAACAGAAGAGACCAGACTCTTAGTTTCTGAACTGTTTCCAGTAGAAAGTTAACAGGAGAATCA
>CM029377.1:26682442-26689942 GCA_017165825.1 Hepsetus odoe
TATGTAACAGTGCTCCCCAAACAACATTGAATATAACAAACAAACAAGCAAACAAACAATGAAAGTACGTGTATTTAGTCCAACCATATTGTCCAGTCTAAGGTTGATTCCGGAGATGGCACAAAGGTGATGGAGTAGGGGATGATAGAATGGATGGTTGGAGTAATCCTGAGTTGAATGAGTGTCCAAATAGTCCAACGGGGTGAATCCATAAAAATGGAAGAGAGGCTCTGCCAGTCCTCTTTGTGAATGCATATCATACACATGCCATGAAAGAAAGGATTTTTAACCAGAGACATGGAAACTTAGTTTCTCTCTCATACTCTTTCTTCCCAAAGCTTTAAACACACAACTCCTTCCAAACACTGCCCAAAAAACTGACCCCCCTGCTAATTAGTCACCTGATTATATCAGGTATGCTCTTAAAGGGGAAGCGCAGTGTTAATAAGGGGCTAGAGCGCCCTCTGGCTTTCTGGAGGAATACCATGCCGAGCCTAGGGGGTACCTCCCTTATGGCCATCGGCTATGGCCCCCCCCCCCCAGCTGGGTCACAAGGGGGAGGACCGTAAAACAGCTTTATGTCCACCACATTTATTGTGTCGGTCTTCTCCCCGCGTCGCACTCGATAGTTAACTGGACCTAGGGTTAGCGGATCTCAGCGGGTCCCGCCCACCTAGGAGCCAATTTGGCAGAGTAACCTCAGGCGGCGTCGGAGAGAGAGGGTGAGTCCTAATCCATACATACTGCTTGGGATGGTACACCGGATTGGAACGTCCCCGATTATACGTCCTCGCCTGTTTCGCCTGTGCCTTGGCGACATTTTTCCTCACCAGGTCCTGTAATTGGTCCTGACGCTCCAAGAGGGAATAACACTTCGACCTAGGGGAGGGCGCAACATGGATGAGCCGGTCAAAAGGGCCCTTAAGTGACCTGCCCAGCGCTAGTTGCGCAGGAGAATGACCTGTGGATTCCTGGACAGCCGAGTTAATAGCGAAGCGAAATTCGGCTAGCCAGGTGTCCCAGTTCTTATGTTCCTCCTCCACGTATGAAGCAATCATACCCTTGAGGGTGCGGTTGACTCTCTCGGGCAGGTTGGTCTGGGGGTGATAACTGGTTGTGAATTTGTTAAGCACCCCCCATGTCTTGCAGACCTCTTTGAAAACTTGGCCAGTGAACTGGCTGCCCCGGTCCGAAACAAGAAACTTGGGTGTTCCCCATCTAGTAAAAACCTCCTTTACCAGCACTTCGGTGATTTTAGGCGTCTTGCTGTTCCTGAGGGGAAACAACTCCACCCACTTTGTGAAATAATCCACCACTACTAGGAGAAAGGAGTTTCCCCGGCCACTTCTAGGGAAGGGCCCCATCAAATCTACACCTAACATCTCCCCGGGCTCAGTGATGGGTGTGGATTGTAACAGTCCCGCAGGAGGCTTGTTGGATGGTTTATACTTTTGGCAGATGTGACAGTTTCGTACATATGTCCAAGTATCTTGGCGGACAGTGGGCCACCACGCCACTTCCAAAATCCTCAGCAGGGTCTTCAGATGCCCAAGATGGCCCCCTAATGGATTATCATGGTAGTGGTGTTGAATTGGGAGACGCAGTACCTCTGGTACCACTAGTTGGAAATTAAAACCTTGATCCCCCTTTGGTACGCGTCTGTAGATAACCCCATTCTGGTCCACATATGCGATTTTGGATGGATCCCTCAGCTCCCTCAGTGGCCTTACTTCCTTCCGGACCTCCTGGATCCAAGGGTCAGTAAGTTGGGCTGCCCCTATTTCAGGTAGGGACATGGGTAGGTTCATCTGTGGTTTTCGCATAGATGACACAAGTGAGACAGAAGCTTGTACAGGGAAAATTCTGGACAAGGCATCAGGCACGACGTTTAAACATCCCTTTCTGTAAGTGATTCGGTACTCAAAGGGTTGTACCCGGAGGTCCAGCGAGTAGAGCCAGCGAGCCTAGAGGAGTTCTTTGGGTTGTTAAAAGCCCAAGTGAGTGCGGCATGGTCTGTAACAACCTCAAACGACACTCCCTCCAAAAAATGGTGCCAGCGCTCGACTGCCCATACTACCGCGAGGCACTCTTTCTCCGATACGGAGTAATTCCTCTCGGCTCCGGTTAAAAGTCTTGAGGCAAATGCAAGGGGTATTTCACACTCCCCTTGGTCCTGGGTTAAGACCGCCCCCAACCCCATTTCACTCGCATCAGTGTGGAGCCGGAAGGGTTTGGCTGTGTCGGGATGGCCCAGGACAGGAGGTTGTATCATCGAGTTCTTCAGGTCTTCAAAGCTCTTTTGGCAGGTATCACCCCAAACCCAAGCAGCCCCGTTCTTCAGCAGCCCATATAATGGTGCTGCCCAGTCTGCGAAATGGTTGCAGACTGCACAATGCACAAGCTTGTGGTACCACCCCACTAGCCCCAAAAACCTCTGCAACTCTTTCAGGTTCTTGGGGATGGGGTACTCCAGGATGGCCTTTGTCTTTTCAGGGTCCGCCGTAACCCCCTGACCCGAAACTATGTGTCCCAAAAACCTTAAAGAAGATTTAAAGAAAACACACTTCTTCAGGTTGAGGGTTAGATTGGCCTCTTCAAGCCTTTGGAAGACTTTCCGAAGGTCATGTAGATGCTGGGTAGAGTCTGGGGAGTATATGATAATGTCATCAATATAGACAAAGCAGCAATGACCCCTTAGATCCGCTAGAACCCTCTCCATGAGCCTTTGGAAAGTGGTGGCAGCGTTCTTTAAGCCCAAAGGTAAAACCCGAAACTGGTACAGTCCCTGAGGGGTAGTGAAGGCAGTCAGTTCCTTGTGGTGGCGGTCCATTGCAATCTGCCAATATCCTGACTGTAAATCAAGAGTCGTAAAAACCCTGGCTCCCTTAAAAGACTCTAATATTTCATGGATCAATGGCATGGGGTATGCATTGAACACGGTCTTGCTATTTAGCTGCCGGAAGTCCACGCAAAACCTCATGGACCCGTCTGGTTTTGGAACCAAAACCATGGGTGCAGCCCAAGCAGATGTAGAAGGTTCAATGAGCCCCTCTTCCAACATCTTCTTGACCTGGTCGGCCATAATCTTCTGCTTGAGAGGAGAAACCCGATAAGGGCGGCTGCGCACAGGCCTACGGTCAGATAGGGTGATGGAGTGGCGACAAAGAGAGGTATAGCCTAGGACGGCAGACTTCAGGGAAGGGAACTGTCCCAACAGGTGGCTCACCTCAGGGACTCCTGTACCTCCTTGGGTAGTTCTTGCCATGAAGGTTGGGGCCGAGAGGCCAAGATTTAGGACCTAAATAAAGCAGAGGAGGGAAGACCAAGATCCATAGCCCGGCCACTCCGCAAACCTTCCAGGAGCTCCACAGGAACATAGAGGGAGATTGGATCGGTGTTCTCCACAAAACCCCCCTTCCCTATAATCCTACTCAGGAAGGATCGAGGCTGCTGATATGGGGGAAGACTGTACCGACCCCGAGCCCAGTCTAGTCGGATACGGCTCTTAGCCATAAAATCCAATCCCAGAAGCATAGGCCATGCCAAATCTTCATCAGCTAGTACAAAAACTGAAATTGTAGGTGAATGAGCTGCAACCTTGAGGTGTAACGGGATGCAGCCGAGGGCAGGCTTTTGTGTTCCATCCGCCAGTGCAAACTGTTGGGAAGGCACTTGGGCAAGTCTCCTTGAGGGTGGTCGTAAAATCTTATAGGTAGAAAAGCTGATCAGGGAGAAGGTGGATCCAGTGTCCAGAAGGGCTGGGCCTTTCCTTTTCCCCACCACCACCTCTGGTGGAGGCGCTATGTGCAGTATTGGATCGGGCAGACAGTTCTTGGTTTCGGCCACCATCGCTCCCCTTCTCTTAGGGCCAGGTCGTCCCTCTTTGGCCCCTTGAACCTGAGACCAATAGTCCCGTTGACTGGCACGGTCTTTTTCTATGAGGGTGCCCACCCGGACAATGTCAGCTACCGTCTTCACTGCCCCTCGCATGATTATCGTCACTTGGGGATTGGCATGATCTAAAATCTTCTGTACCACCTCCTCCTCAGTCACCTCAGGCTTCCACTTTAGGCAGAGAGCACGGTAGTCGTAGGCAAAGTCCCTGATACTTTCTTGGGGGCCTTGAACCCTGACTCGCAACTGTTCTTCTAACTCTGCCTGGAAACCCGAGGACAAAAAGGCACCCAAAAAAGCAGCTTTAAACTCCCGCCAGGTCTTTATGTTAGACCGTTCAGCTTTCCACCAATTGCGGGCGGAACCCTGCAGGACCGTATACAACAAAGCCAACACTTCTGGATCAGACAAGTGATGAAGAGATAAAAACTCCTCGCATGCCTCAATAAAAGTGAGGGCATCCCCTTCGTCTGGGTTGTATTCAGGGAACTGGGGCTTGATAGGAAGGAATGTGGAGTGTGGGCGAGGAGTGGCGAGGCCTTCAGCTGGAAAGCTGTCTCGGTCTCCAATGAACCGACAGGAGGTACTAGTGAGATGGATACGACTCATCTCCTTCTTCCACTGTTCATCCCTCCTTTTTAAACAATCAACTACTGCCTTTTCTAAAGTAGCTAGCTGTTCCTCCACACATTCTTCGCTGGCCCTCACCCGGTCCATAAGGAACTCCCTTAAGGATATCTCTCTTTCTATAGCCCGTTGTTGTGCTTCTCGCAGCTCAGCCAGATCCTGCTCCAACTTAGTAATCTTACAGTTGGCCATCTCCAAGGCCTGTTGCATCCCTCCTAGATGTTCCTCCATCTGTGCATCTTCTTCACCCTCTCCCTCCTTCACCTCCGAGATATACATGCTACCAAGAAGGTCGGTTAACTGAGTAACCTCTCCAGGGGGAACGGTGCAAACAGTAACAGTGGGAGGTATCGTAGTGAGAGAAGTCTCAGCGGCGCTCTGTTTGCCCTCAAAGCTCGTATCAGCCATATTACTAACACCACGGCAACTCTATCCCCTTAAAAGAGCTTTACCGTTTGCCCCAACACAAGCGCGTAATGTAGATCCAGAAATACCTGGGACCGTGCAATACAAAAACCTTTTAACCTTTTCCAAAACACAGTGTAATGAATAACCACAGCAACCTCCAAAATACAACAGAACGGTAAATACAGACACTATATTCAATATTATGGGAGCAACAATTATACCCCTGAAGGTCCCCGTACGGGCCACCACTCTGGAGCGGTTGCAGCGATCACTGAACGATTCCTTCATCCGTCTTAAATCGAACAGACCCCGTCTCCACCACAATACTTGGGACAAAAACCTTCAGTGTTTTAATATGTAACAGTGCTCCCCAAACAACATTGAATATAACAAACAAACAAACAAACAATGAAAGTACGTGTATTTAGTCCAACCATATTGTCCAGTCTAAGGTTGATTCCGGAGATGGTAGATGGCAAACGGAAGTTTTACCACGAAGGTGATGGAGTAGGGGATGATAGAATGGATGGTAGGAGTAATCCTGAGTTGAATGAGTGTCCAAATAGTCCAATGGGGTTAATCCACAAAAATGGAAGACAGGCTCTGCCAGTCCTCTTTGTGAATGCATATCATACACATGCCATGAGAGAAAGGATTTTTAACAAGAGACATGGAAACTTAGTTTCTCTCTCATACTCTTTCTTCCCAAAGCTTTAAACACACAACTCCTTCCAAACACTGCCCAAAAAACTGACCCCCCTGCTAATTAGTCACCTGATTATATCAGGTATGCTCTTAAAGGGGAAGCGCAGTGTTAATAAGGGGCTAGAGCGCCCTCTGGCTTTCTGGAGGAATACCATGCCGAGCCTAGGGGGTACCTCCCTTATGGCCATCGGCTATGGCAGCATTATGTACGGTGTCACAGTGGTATGCACGAAGCACTATCACTAGGCCGTTGCTCATCCAGCCAAGCAACGGCCGTGATTCACGACGTATTTTAGCTGGGCCTTACTTAGCCATCCATGGACAGGCCGTGACCTTTTCAACACGATCTAACTTACTCCAAGGAGGGATTCCCAAAATACTTTAGCTGGGCCTTGCTTAGCCATCCATGAAAAAGCCATGACCTTTTTAGCTCGCTCTAACTTATTCCAGCGTGGTATACACGAAGCACTATCACTGGGCCTTTGCTCATCCAGCCTAGGAAAGGCCGTGACCTTTTCAACCCGATCTAACTTACTCCAAGGAGGGATTCACGAAATACTTTTGCTGATCCAACAAATGCCATGTGGTTCACACTGAGCACTATCACTGGGCCTTTGCTCATCCATTGAAGGAGAGGCCATGACCCATTTTAGCCACTTTAATCTGCTCCAACGTGGTATACACTAAGCACTATCACAGGGCCTTTGCTCATCCAGCCAAGGAAAGGCAGTGACCTTTTCAACCCGATCTAACTTACTCCAAGGAAGGATTCACGACGTACATTAGCTGGGCCTTGCTGATCCATCCATGGAAAGGCCGTGACCTTTTCAACACGATCTAACTTACTCCAAGGAGGGATTCACAAAATACTTTAGCTCGGCCTTGCTTAGCCATCCATGAAAAAGCTATGACCTTTTTAGCTCGCTCTAACTTACTCCAAGGAGGGATTCATGACGTACTTTAGCTGGGCCTTGCTGATCCATCCATGGAGAGGCCATGACCCAATTTAGCCACTTTAACTTGCTCCAACGTGGTATACACTAAGCAATATCACTGGGCCGTTGCTTATCGAGCCAAGGAAAGGCCGTGACCTTTTCAACCCGATCAAACTTATTCCAAGGAGGGATTCGTGACGTACTTTAGCTGGGCCTTGCTTAGCCATGAATGAACAGGCCGTGACCTTTTCAAACCGATCTAACTTACTCCAAGGAGGGATTCACGAAATACTATTGCTGATGCATCAGAGCAAATGCCATGGCCATATACACCCGCCTTACCTCACTCCAGAGTGCTTTACACTGAGCACTATCACTGGGCCTTTGCTCATCCATTGAAGGAGAGGCTGTGACCTTTCCAGCCTGCATTACATTACTCCAACGTGATATGCACGAAGCACTATCACTGGGCTTTTGCTCATCCAGCCAAGCAACAGCCGTGACATTTTCAACATGATCTAAATAACTCCAAGGAGGAATTCACGACGTGCTTTAGCCAGGTCTTGCTGATCCATCCATGGAGAGGCCATGACCCAATTTAGCCACTTTAACTTACTCCAACGTTGTAGACACTAAGCAATATCACTGGGCCTTTGCTCATCCATCCATGGAGAGGCCATGACCCATTTTAGCCACTTGAACTTACTCCAACGTGGTATACACTAAGCCTTTGCTCATCATGCCAAAGAAAGGCCGTGACCTTTTCAATACGATGTAACTTATTCCAAGGAGGGATTCACGACATACTTTAGCTGGGCCTTGCTTAGCCATCCATGAAAAGGCCATGACCTTTTTAGCTCGCTCTAACTTGCTCCAAGGAGAGATTCACGAAATACTTTTGCTGATCCATCAGAGCAAATGCCATGGCCTT
>CM029377.1:26694942-26745642 GCA_017165825.1 Hepsetus odoe
AAACCCAGCACCACGAACCAGTCTGCTGCACCGAAGAGGAGGAAAGTTCGGGCACAGAGGAAAATCGAACATGAGGCTGCAGTAACCCTTCAGGCGCAGGTAAGGAAACACATAAACAGAAAGTACTACCTGAGGCTACGATGGGCAGCCAAGACTGTTCAGCGATATTATAGAGCTAGCAAGAGTATGAGGCAAGAAATGAAGTCTTTGAAGGAGAAAAAAAGGGCTGCCGTTGTTCTACAAGCTGCATTACGAGGGATGAGGACCAGACAGACTCTGAAACTGAAGCACCAGGCCGCAACCGCGATACAGGGCTCACTGTGCTTGAGCACGATATTTATACATCAAACAGACTGTTGTTGCAACTCAGCTGAGGTATCGTTCCACACGTGAAGCCAGAAAACAGAGAGAGGAATTTTTGAAATTGCGCTCCACTGCAATGTTCCTGCAAGCCTGCTTCAGAGGTCAAAGGGTCAGAAAGGCGGTGATCCTGCACCATCAGGCAGCTTCCCTGATTCAGGCTGCGTTCAGAGGACACAGGGAGGTAGTAAAGTACCAGGCCATAAGGAGGTCAGCCATCTTCATTCAAAGATATTATAAGTCCTACATCAGGGGCAAAAGTGAACATGAAAGATTCCAGGTGTTGAGAAAGTCAGCGATACGCATCCAGGCAGCTTTTAGAGGTTATTTAGTGCGAAAAAATGTTAATGCTATGAACAAAGCTGCTGTCATTATTCAGGCTGCTGGGAGAGTGCACCAGCGGGGATCTGTCTTCAAGAGGCCGCGCTGGGCAACAGGTGGTCGTCAGAGGAGGTTCGGAAGGTGGAGACCGGGACTTCAACAAGGACAGAGGTGTCAGAGGTGTAAACATGCTGCGATGTGCTTGCAGAAGTCAGTCAGAGAGGAGCCGGTGTGGGATCGGGCCGTGTGGTGCAGAGAGGCGAGGACAATCCAGTCCCACCTCGGAGGTGAGCAGATCAGCTACAGAGATGTTCGGTTTGCAGAACAGGAGGAGTTGCTGACAGGACTCTACCAGCAGCTGACCGAAAGAGCCTCCATACCACAGGTGAATGCCGCGGTCTCGAAGGACGAGGAGACGGAGAAAGAGGAGACTTTGGCTCAAGACAAAGGTGAGCGTCATGGAAGGAGCAGCCAATTCAGAGAGGACAGAGAGGTCTCTAGATTAGAGATACACGCTGTGATGGTTTTCCAAAGAGAGGGACTGAGGAGAACACAGGAACAGAGAAACCAGATCGTAGGCCAGATAACAAGGAGAGTTGAGATTCAAACCACTCGGGAGAAACTGGAGGCTAAAATAGCCACAATGGAGGAGCAGTTGCATCAGAGTAGGGCAGAGCTGACACGGGTGCAGGACCACAACATCGCTCTGCAGGCTGACCTGAGAGAGGCCCGTTATGAGGCCAGCAAGCTCACCGAGCTAGAAAAACAGGTCAGAGGTATGGAAATGAAATTGGCCCTCATCGAAGCTCAACTCAGTTCTCCAACACCAGTGCCTGCTGGAACCCAGAGGGCAAAAGCCAAAACAGAGCATCCGGAGAACAGTCCAGCAGAGAAACGGGTAACGAATGCAGAGAGGGAGCAGCTGCCTTCAGACTCCCTAGCGTCAGCTCGCCCCCACAATTCAGCAAACCCAGAACAAGGTGACTTATGGAGGGAGCCAAGTAGAACTCCTCATAGTGGAACCAGAAGCTGGGACCCTGCGTCGCCGGGCCCCAAGCGACCAGGAAGTATGACCAAGATAAGGAAAAGGGCAAAAGACACCAGCAAGAATCAGTTCAGGGAAACGGACAGGGACTTCGGCACCGTAGATTCGGGGAGGAGACGTGCGGAACACGGCTGACAGGGGTGTAAGCAGAGTTTAGACTCATTGAAAAAGATCTTCCTCTGTGAACCCTGTAACGTCTCTGTTTAGCTCCCTTTCAGGTTCAGTCGAGTCCAGGCGTTCCGCGGAGTCAGGCGAAGCCTCCAGGGACATCAGAGCCGAGTTCAGGCACCGGGCAAAAAGGTGGACGGAACTGCTGGGATTCCCCTCACCACCACCAGCTGCCTGACATGACTAGTCGGAGGTCCTTTTGGTGTTTTTTGTTGTGGTCCTGACTGGGTGTCCCCACAAGGGACTTCTGTTTGTTATGTAGTTTTGTTGTTCTTGGCCTCACCCCCGGGGCTCGGCCAAGTTTTGGCGCTTTGGGGGGGGGTTCTGTCACGTGTGGGGTGTTTTTGGGGCACACTAGAGGGCGCTCTGCTCTGACTGAGCACACCGGAGCCTAAGCAGGCACAGGTGTGCATCATTGGGGCTGACTATTTAAGCCCCGATGAGTCAGAGCAGAGCACGGCTCATTGAATAGGCTAAGCCTAAGTGTAAAGGGTGGTTCTGATTTAGTTTTGGGTTTATGGACATCTGGGTTCAGGCTGCAGTTCTCCTGTTCGCAGGTTCTGCTTCGAACTGCAGCCCTTGTGTCTTCCTTGTGTAACCTGTGGACAATTTGGATATCTTGATTTAGGCTGCAGTTCTCCTGTTCTCAGGTTCTGCTTTGAACTGCAGCTCTTGTGTCTTGTTTTTGTAACCTGTGTACAATAAAACAGTGCTCCGAACTCCTGGCTCCACTCTGGCGTCCTTCCGGTACCCAGCCACCGTTACAGTCTGTATTCACAGTTTTCAAACTCAGGTCATTTCTGTTGCTGTTAAAAATCTTCATTTCTTTATTCCTTCCATCCACATTCCAGAATATATGAAGTCCTTCATATTCCTGTCATATTTGTAAAATGTATTTTTTTAATGCAGGCTGCCATCTAGAGACCTCTTTTTGCACCTGCAGCCTCAGTTTCTGAAATTTTGTGCAATTTAATTTTACCAAGCAAGTTTGATAAACATTCAGTATTTGATATGCAATCTGAACTATATCTAATAAATCAAAATCTGTCCCACAACTTGTTTCATGCTTTGTTCTGCCATTGTGAGACTTTTTATTTTGTTTATTCTTCCTGTGAGTCCGAGGTGTACTGAAAATGATTGTTTTTCTTAGTGTTACCCAAACTTCAATGAAGAACATATTGATGACATACTGTGCACACATACATGTTTGATCTTCAAACTAAAGAATGTAAATTTAGAAGCAGTCATTCAGTAAAGAATAGAACTAAAAAATAGACATTAATTATTCAGTCACTAATGAAGGTGTTTGTGAGGCTTGTAGGATGAAGACTGGATAAATGTGCTGGCTAGAAAACAGAGTTTTAATGGGGAAATTAAACGGGAAAATATGGCCCCTGAGGACCCTCGACACAGCACAGTTTCTTCTGCTCCCTGCTTTAATAAACCATCTGATTAATAATTTGATATGTTTGCATGATTCATTATTTGTTAAAATAACTAAAAAAAAATAACTATGCATGAAGCTATTTAAAGTTTCACGCAGGGTGATTCAAGTTATCTTTCCAGAAAAATCCTCTCTTGTACAGCTGTGGCCAAAGATTTTGAGAATGACACAAGTATTGGTTTTCACAAATGTTGCTGCTCCAGTGTTTCAAGCTGTACTGAAGTATAATCATAAGCATTTCATGAGTTTCAAAAGCTTTTATTAACAATTACATTAAGTTTATGCAAAAGAGTCACTTTTTGCAGTGCTTTTTTCAAGCTCATTGAACCCATGGACCCAAATTTCAATGTTTTGTTCCCCCAAGCCACATAATTATCACTTTTGCCTTATGGCATGGCGCCCCATCATGTCAGAAAGGCATTGTTCTTTAGGCTGAATATCTTTATAGACAAAACTGAAACATTGAAGGATCTGAAAGAAATAGCTGACATTGTGGTTTTCAACTCATTTACAGAAGACATGTTATCTGGCATTCAAATGATCAGATTACAGCTTACTAACTATAGGTGCACTTTCTAACCCTGTCTTTAAACCAGAACATCATATTAATGAGCAGTATCAACACCTCATTCGCTGTTTTAAGTCACTGGAGGAACCCTGGACAAATTGATTTGAATCCAAGCAGAGTCTCTTAAAAAAAAAAAAAGTTGTCTGTAATGCACACAATATGAAGAATGTGCTGCAAAGCATCAGCAGTTGATGTAATTCCATCTGGATCAAAGCCCATCAATGTCTCTTTATTTTTAAAATGAAAAAAACATTTAAAACTTTCTTCCTCTTTTAGGGAGTTTTTCCTCGCCTTTGTCGCCCTCAGCTTACCTAACTGGGACTCGGACCCGGATTCTGTAAAGCTGCTTTGTGACAACAGCTGTACAAAGCGCTACATGAATAAAGTGGACTGGACTCGACTACTTTGTTTACCAAACCCAGCACATGTCAGTGAGGTAATTCCAATAAATTGCTTATCATTATATTATATTTTATTGTATCTCTAAACCATCGTAAATGTTCATGATCCACCTCAAGTCTGTTCTAGAAGGCACAGCCAGAAACCTCACAACTTATGATGTCTCTAAATGAAACTGTAGAATCATATAAAACAAAATAAAGAGTTTTGTCTGGTTTTTGTAAGGTGTGTGCATTAGTTCGTGTCACTGTGAGTATCTTGCACAGTAATACACAGCTGTGTCTTCAGTCTGCAGATTCTGTCCTTGTAATGTTATTGTGTTGGTTCCAGTATCTCTGGAGATGCTGAACTTGTTTTTAAGTTTATCACTGTAAGCTGTGCTCCCACCATCACTGATAACTCCAATCCACTCCAGAGCTTTTCCTGCAGGCTGTCTGATCCAACCTGTCCAATAACTAGTAACTGAATATGAAACCTTGCAGTTGATCTTAAAACTCTGGCCTGGTTGAAGCATCATGGAACCAGGCTGAGTCAGTTCATAACTGTGCACATCTGTAGATCAAAAATACAAAGTCTTATCCATGCATCCATTTTCTGCCGCTTGTCCCAAATGGGGTCGCGGGGGAGTGCTGGCGTCCAACCCAGCGCAAACAGGGCGAGGACGGGGGACACACCCTAGACAGGTCGCCAGCACAAAGTCTTATATTTATCATTATTTTTTCTTTGAAAAGAAGATGAATTAAACAGTACTGCTTTATGAAACACTTACAGGATGCAGCCGCCAGCAGGACTATTAGAGATGTAGAAGATATTGTTTGTGCTGAAGTGAACGCAGTGCTATGTGGTCTTTTCTGTTCTCCACAGCTTCATGGAGAGAGTCATTTCTCCTAAATAACAATAAGGGGCTGCAGGTATTTGCATATCTAGTGAAGCATGAAGAGCATGATGAGGTATTTAGGGCAGCAGATTTATACACTGCAAGATAAGAACAACTTCTTTTTCTGTTTTCTAACAACATTGTGTTCCACAGAGTTCCAAAAATAAGAATCAGAAAAAAAACAACTTTGCTGATCCTGAAGCAAACAGCTTAAAAATCAATTTCTGCACTTAAGTTACACTTTCACCATATCACACACTTTTACTGTTCATTTTGTCCTTTCTGATTACAGTATGGGTCCTTTCTGCAATTTATATTCATATAAAGAACAACGAGGGAATATCTAATATTATAATTTTCTATTCATCTTTAGCACAATAGTGACGAATACAGTAGCAATGTGAGTGTGTGTGTGAGTGAGTGTGTGCGTGTGTGTGTGTGTGTGTGTGTGTGTGTGTGTGTGTGTGTGTGTGTGTATAATAACACTGAACAATATTTGGTCTCTTCATCACTATCACAGTTTTGATCTCTGCAATGTTAACATCACAGAAGGACTTTTTAGAAAGAGCTGAGCAATCAGAGCTCTAGGTGAGTTGTACTAATTGTTTTAATGAGAGGAGGGGTAGTCAACTTGTCTTGATCTTTTTTTTTTAACTATCAGTGACACTGAAAGAGTCAATAATCCCTCTTGTTTCTCCAGTTTCCTTTGTTTTCCTGTGATGTTTTTGCTCAATAAAAATCTAATTATATGGATGACAGTTCATTTACAGTATCAGTAAAACTGAAATTATGTTTTAGAGTGTGTGATAGATAAGAATGAATAGATGAATAAATCTTCAGCAGCTTAAAGTATGTAAATAATGTAACTTTTAGGACCTTCCTCAAACTCACTTTTTCAACTCTACCGGGGACCAATATTTGATTAGAAATGTGCTCATCATGCCAAGCTTAAAAATTCAGTGCTGATATTAAAATGCATTAGACAACAGGCACCACCTGCTGTTATTCATTCATCACAGACTTGAAACTTCTCTTCTGCACAAACTCACATGAAACAATACATCTGTTTAAAGATATGAAGTTATAAAGCAATAAAGATAGTTGGTAAAACAACATAGAAAAACTTTATCTAAGAGCAATTCTTCAAGAACCATCACATTTACTTCAGCCTTTCAAAACAGCTGGTATAAATTTACATTCATCTACAATCAAGTGCATTAAATTTACTTATTCACTAAAATATGTTTTATAGTGGGGGCAGTTGTGGCCTAGTGGTTTTGGCGTCGGCCGCATGATTGGAGGATCGGGGGTTCGAACCCCTTCCCAATAGGTTGCCCTGAGGTACCCTTGAGCAAGGTGCTGTCCCCGTCTCGCTCCTCCCTGCGATGGGCTGGCAACCTTTCCAGGGTGTGTCCCCCGTCCTCGCCCTGTGTGCGCTGGGTTGGACACCGGCACTCCCCCGCGACCCCGTTTGGGACAAGCGGCAGATAATGGATGGATTTAAAGAACCAGTTATTTGAATTTGAAATGGAACGTGTAGAGGACCAGAAGAAATGAAGACGGATGAAGAAGAAGAAAAACTCGTTAATTAAAGCATGAGACCTCATTACAATACAAACACCAAATGTGACAAAACAAATGACATGAATTTGTAGCAAATAGGGGTCGTCCTGGGATTGTTTTAAACTGGTTGCTGGTTTACCTTTTGTGTTTTCTTGTCTTATGTACATGCAGGGTTTCTGTACAGCTGTCTGTATCAGTCCCACCACAGTGAGTCTCGAGCACAGTAATACACTGCAGTGTCTTCAGCCTTCAGTTGACTCATGTGAAGGTAGAAATTCGAGCTGTCCTTGGAAGCTGTAAATCTGCCCTGCACTGCCCGAATTGAGCCTTTACTGGATTCAGTATAGTAGTGCATGGTCCACTCCAGTCCTTTCCCAGGAGCCTGTCGAATTCAGTGCATCCTGTAGTCACTCGGACTGAATCCACTGCAGGCACAGGTCAGTTTGTAGGTCCCACCCGGAGCTACTGTTACTGACCCCTCAGACTGTGTAATTACCTGTGACTGAACACCTAGTAATGAAAAGTGAAAAAAAAACATCAAGTAAAAGCAAAGAATGAAGCTCATCAGTGAACATGAAGGATGTGAAAAAGACTAAACTCACAAGAAGTCCAAACCAGCAATAAAAACACAGAAAACATTGTTTCTTCTGAAGATATCTGAGTGTCCAAACTGGGGTCCACAGTTCACAGGATGTTCTTCTTCACTCGGTGCCTTAAAAAAGGATGATGTTGTTTCATTTGCATCAACACAACCAGCTGGTCTGCATGTTCACAAAAAACAATTAACATTTCTTAGTTAATACTAACTAATAAAAAAATAAATAAAAAAACAGAATGTTTGAAGTGTTATAGAATCGATGTCAGTAAGCCAGGAATCAGCACTTGGCTTGGGTTTTTCTGGAAGGGCCTCACCAGAGTTAGTATGCTTGATCAAATGTACTAAAATGTGTAAACAATATAAAAAAGAGCAGGGTACATGTAAGGGCAGTGGTGGCCTAGAGGTTAGGGTGTTGGCCATGTGATCAGAGGATTGGGGGTTTGAACCCCTTCCCAATAGGTTGCCCTGAGGTACCCTTGAGCAAGGTGCCGTCCCCGTCCCCCTCTCCTTGTCACAGTAAAACAGTGTCCTAAACTGAAGCTCCAGCTCTGTGGGGTTTAATAGCTCTTAATAAAATAGAAGTAAAATCTCAGTACTTTAGTTCTACACTGGACCAGGACAGCATTAGAGTGGATTCAGTGCTAAAAGGAATTCTTACTATATTCCCATTATTAACTCATTGCTTCTTCTCTGTACCATTTTTAGGACATTCATCCTGATGAGCATTAAAAACTGCTTTAAATGTTTTTTGGATGAAAAAAAGGTGATGTAACTGATTTACGTGCTCACACTGAGCAGTGTTTCTGTCTCCAGGCTGGTGATTTCTAAAAGCACGTTTCTGTTCTGTTTCTGGAGATTGTGAAACACGTCTCAAGGGAAGCACCATATCTGACTTTTCCATTTCCCCCAAGAATCCCAATCCACTCTGTGGCTGTGTCACAATCAGAGAGGACAGAACCAGAAACCTCTCAGGACGCCCTCACTGATCCTCCAGTGCTCTTCACCTGAGCAGGAGTCAAACTCAGACTGTATGCCATGGACATCTGAGTAGAAGACACACAGGAGCTCTATTAGACACACTGCTTTATATCTTAAACTGAGTGATACAGAAACAATCAGGGTCCATGTGGTTTGGTTAGAGTGTGTGTCTGTATTAAATACACACTATGACTGGTTTTGCAGTAGCGTTGAGCTGAACATTTGCTTCACATTTCTGATGAGCCTTCAAACATGCTTTGAAGTTAAACTGCAGGATGTGCTTCCAGGTCCAGGATGTTTCTCCAAAGTACTGAAATTATTCTGAAGATGTTTTGATGTTACACACCTTTTGGTGTAGATTACAGAACATAATACTTGATGAATGAATGATTTAATTTAATAATAACCAATTTGCCAGTAAGACATGATTTTGGATTCAGAGGTAAAACAGGTGGGGTTTAAATGAGAACACTGAGAACATCAGCATCCTAAATGAACAAGAACCAAGGTTCATTATATTTTGTTGATTGATGAAAATAAACGATTAACACATCCAAAGTGTTCTTTGTTTACAGCATTTTTTAGAGTAGAGTAGAGTAGAGTGATCTTTTATTATCCCACGAATGGGAAATTTGGCCGTTACAGGGCTCTTATAGAAGTGACAGGTGTACAGAAGAAGAAAAGAAAAAATATATAAAAAATATAAAGATATAGAGAAAGAGGAACAAGTACAGGAGAAAAAGTAGAGGAGCTATAAATAAATAAACAATAAATTATAAATTATCTATCTATCTATCTATCTATCTATCTATCTATCTAGCTATATATCTATCTTTCCATATATATATATATATATATATATATATATATATATATATATATATATATATATATATATATATACATATTCACAAGAGTAATAATAATAATTTTATAATAAATAAGTTTTGAATAAATTATAAATATAAGTAAAACAAGAAAACATAAATATAAATATAAATGTAAATGTACATTAAATAATAAATAAAATGTAATAATACACACACACACAATAATAAATAATAATAAATAATAATATACAATACAGTATGAATAATAATAATAACATACACAATATATAATAATAATAAACAAGTAGTGTAATGTAATGTTATGCTGAGTTGTGGAGTCTTATTGCAGCAGGTGGAATGACCTGGCGTACCCTTCACACTGCGGTATGACAGTCTGCTGCTGGAACGAAACCGCTCAGTGCCCTACAGTTCTTCGCAGGGGTGGAGTAAAGGTCCATGATGGATGTTGGCTTGGACAACATCCTCTCCTCCCCTACCTGCTCGATGGACTTGAGCAGGCAGTCCAGGACAGAGCTGGCCCTCTTGACCAGTTTATTTAGTTTCCTCCGTCCTCTCATGGCACTTCTCTCCACACCAGTACAGCATTCACAGTGTAAAAACAGCCGACGCTACCACAGTGTCATAAAATGTCCTCATGAGATGTTTGCATCTCCCAGCGGACCTCAGCCGCTTTAGCAGGTGTGGAGACGACTGAGGCCCTTTGTACAGAGCAGTAGTGCTGGTGGACCAGTCCAGTTTATTGCTGATGGGACACCCAGGTATTTGTACTCCCCACCGCTTTCAATGCACAAATCCCTGGATGTCCACCGTGTAAACTGGGTTGACTTCAAAGTCAATTACCAGCTCCTCTGCTCCTGCTGGCATTGATGCGCAGATGATTTTGACGCACCAACTGACGAAGTCACTGATGACCCCGTATTCCTGCTCATTCCTCCGACACAAGACCAACAATAGCGGTGTCGTCGGAGAATTTCTGCAGGTGACAGGTGTCCGTGTTGAATTTAAAGTCCGCTGTGTATAATGTGAAGAGGAAGGGGGCGAAGACTGTTCCCAGGGGGCTCAGTACAGTAGACCACCACCTCAGACACACAGTCCTGGGAGAGTCTCACATATCAGTCTATTATGAGGTAGTCAATAATCCACCAGACATGTGATGGTCCACACCCACTCCTCCAACTTCCCCTCAGAACTGAAGGCCGATCGCGGTTGAAAGCACTGGAAAAGTCAAAGAACATGACCCCACAGTGCTCTGGCACTCCCAGGTGAGTAAGGGGGTCTGATGCAGCAGGTAGATGACCGCGCCATCCACCCTAATGTGCGGCTGATAAGCAAACTGCAGTGGTCTAGGTCCCTCTCAACCAGTGACTAAGGTGGCTGGAGATGATCCTTCCATAGCTCTCTCATCAGGTTAGAGGTGAGGGCAACAGGTCTGAAGTGGTTTGGCTCCAGGGGTGCGACGTCTGGGACTGAACGAGGGCATGAGGTCTTCCACAGAATGGGGACAATAACGGCTGAGGCTGAGGTTAAGATGTAGGTGATAACCTCACAGAGTTGATCTACAGTCCTCAATGCAGGAGCTGGGATGCTATCCGGACCTTTAGCTTCCTGTGCTTCAACTTCTCAACTGACACCGACCTGGTCAGCAGTGATGGGAGAGGCTATTGGTGGTGAGAGAGTGGGTGCCTCCTGCTGGAGTGTAGCAGGAGGGGGCAGTAGAGTCCCAGGGGAAAGGGGGAGGAAGATAAGAGGGGATACGCAGCTGATATCCCTAGGGAAGCAGAGAGGTATGGAGGCAGCTGGGAGCGGCAAGGAGGTGTGAAGGGGGAGCACTGGCATGATGAGCTTTGTGGTTGGGTGAGGGGCTGATTCTGAGTCAAACCTGTTGAAGAACAGGTTTAAAACCATTAGCCTGGGTCCTGATCTCCAGGATTCTGGGCCTCCCTACTCACTTCCTGTGCTCCTTCCAGTGAATAATGGTGTTCAGTCCTCTCCCACACCTTTGACATTGTTTTGTCTTGAGCTGCTCCTCCCAGCCTTTCCCTGCATCTGTCCTTCCTCTCCTTATTCCTCTCTTTCAGCCCTTCTGAGCTGTCCTCATTGCCTCTTTATCTCCTGATCTGAAGGCTCTTGACTTCTAAGCCTAGCAGAGCTCAGATCAGGGGTCAGCCATGGTTTATTATTGAGTAACACCGTACCTCCTGGTTGGTACAGTGTTCTACAGGTGATGGCCGAAGGTTACAGACTGCTGTTGTCGATGTCCTCCATGTGGGCTGCATAGCGCCTCCCAGTCTGTGGTTTCACAACAGTCCCTGAGTGCCATGCTAGACTCATCAGACCATCCTCTCACATACCTCGTAGTGGGGGGCTGAATGGTATACAAGTGAGGTATGTAAGAGGGAACCAGATGCACCAGGTTATGGTCTGGAAGTGTCCCAGTGGAGGGAGGGTGATGCTCAGGCGCATCCTAGCTGCATGCAGTAAGTCCAGTGTCGTGTTTTCAGGGTGCAGCAGTCCACATACTGGGTGAGAGTAGGCAGAGTGAGTACAAGGAGACATGATTAAAATCACCCGAACAGGAGGGTTTGGGGATGCCTTCTGCATTTGGAGACACAACTGTGTGTAATGTTCGCAAGCTGTTGCTGCCTGCCGGGCGTGGATGTAAACAGTTATCGCGATGACTTGCGAGAACTCGCGCGGCAGATAGTACGGTCGGACGCTGACTGCTAGCAGCTCCACGTCCCGTGTGCAGCACTGCTCTTAACGTGAGATGTGCCCCTGGCACCATCTCTCGCTCACATACATCAATCCCCGCTTTCCTCTTACCAGTCTCCTTCACGCTCCGGTCCGCTCTCACCAGGTGAATCCCGGTACAGCAGCGAAAGAGTCTGGAGTGAGGTGGCCAGCCAAGCACACTGGCGCTGACCTCCCTGTACTCTCTCTGAGCTCAGGAGCGCCGCTAGCTCATCGACCTTTGTTAGGAGAGATCTGACGCGTCCCATGATGACTGGAGGGCACTGGCGGTTTGTACCGTCTCTTCCTCTCCCAGCCACCTCAGCTCTGCAGCCCCGTCTCCACTGTAGTTCTCTGGGACTGTTTTTCATTGGCTGTATTTGCTTGTCGGGCAATACCAGCAGTTGATCAGGTGTAAACAATGAACCCATTGCCTGTGGTGTCTCACCTGCAGGTAAAAACAGTCCAAATATAATTAAAAACAAAAAGTTAACAAAGTCTCTCAGACTGCTGCATTTGTGACATTAGGAAGGAGAAGTGAAAGAAGTACAGTAAAGAAAAGGCGTAGATTAAATAAGTAGTAACAGAAAGTGGTCAGAGCTCCTGTAACTGGCTGCTTCTCACGTGGCGCCATCTTGTAAACTCTTTCCACATCTTTCCACACCTGCCTAACACTTTGCCACTGTGTCTCTAACTGATAGATTTCTTTCCCAGCAAATTACTACATTATTACGATATTATTATTATTATTATTACAGTAATTATTGTGGAGGCAAAATCATTCTGCTTTCTGCCATATCATGTCTTAACGTGTTGTTCACTGATATAAGGCAGAGATAAACAGGACGAAATGTCCCGGACAGGTCTCTTGCGTATGCAAAAGACGTAAATAGATAGGGAAAAGAGTTAAGAAGGGACTTAGACAAAGCAACTTTCAGGCTTACTGGGACTTGTAAGGAGGGGAGGTGAGCTCATGCCCAAAATGTGTATAAGAACCTCTGTTTCTAATAAAATTCTTCTTCCAAGTCAGAAATGTTTTAATGGCTTCCTCTTGTCCCTCTCAGTAGATTTATGCAACCTCACTGCAGTGATTTAATAATAATAATAATAATAATAATAATAATAAATGTAATAATAAATAATAATATACAATACAGTATGAATAATAATAATAACATACAATAATATATAATAATAATAAACAAGTAGTGTAATGTAATGTTATGTTGAGTTGTGGAGTCTTATTGCAGCAGGTAGGAATGACCTGCGGTAGCTCCTTCTTACACTGCGGGTATGACAGTCTGCTGCTGAACGAGCTGCTCAGTGCTCCTACAGTCTCGTGTAGGGGGTGGGAGGTGTTGTCCATGATGGATGTTAGTTTGGACAACATCCTCTCCTCCCCTACCTGCTCGATGGACTTGAGCAGGCAGTCCAGGACAGAGCTGGCCCTCTTGACCAGTTTATTTAGTTTCCCTCTGTCCCTCTCTGCGACTCTTCCACACCAGCAGACCACAGTGTAAAAAACAGCCGACGCTACCACAGTGTCATAAAATGTCCTCATGAGATGTTTGTTAACTCCAAAGGACCTCAGCCGCCTTAGCAGGTGGAGACGACTGAGGCCCTTTTTGTACAGAGCAGTAGTGTTGGTGGACCAGTCCAGTTTATTGTTGATGTGGACACCCAGGTATTTGTACTCCTCCACCGTTTCAATGCACAAACCCTGGATGTCCACCGGTGTAACCGGGGTTGACTTCCTGCAAAAGTCAATCACCAGCTCCTTCGTCTTGCTGGCATTGATGCGCAGACGATTTTGATCGCACCAACTGACGAAGTCACTGATGACCCCCCTGTATTCCTGCTCATTCCCCCTCCGACACAAGACCAACAATAGCGGTGTCGTCGGAGAATTTCTGCAGGTGACAGGTGTCCGTGTTGAATTTAAAGTCCGCTGTGTATAATGTGAAGAGGAAGGGGGCGAGGACTGTTCCTTGTGGGGCTCCAGTGCTGCAGACCACCACCTCAGACACACAGTCCTGGAGTCTCACATACTGGGGTCTATTGGTGAGGTAGTCAATAATCCACTCAGACATGTGATGGTCCACACCCACTCCCTCCAACTTCCCCCTCAGAACTGAAGGCCGGATCGTGTTGAAAGCACTGGAAAAGTCAAAGAACATGACTCTCACAGTGCTCTTGGCACTCTCCAGGTGAGTAAGGGCCTGATGCAGCAGGTAGATGACCGCGTCATCCACCCCAATGTGCGGCTGATAAGCAAACTGCAGTGGGTCTAGGTCCCTCCTCACCAGTGGACGAAGGTGATGGAGGATGATCCTCTCCATAGCCTTCATCAGGTTAGAGGTGAGGGCAACAGGTCTGAAGTGGTTTGGCTCCGTGGGGTGCGACGTCTTGGGGACTGGAACGAGGCATGAGGTCTTCCACAGAATGGGGACACACTCCAGGCTGAGGCTGAGGTTAAAGATGTAGGTGATAACCTCACAGAGTTGATCTGCGCAGTCCCTCAACAGGCTGGAGCTGATGCCATCCGGACCTTTAGCTTTCCTGTGCTTCAACTTCCTCAACTGACACCGCACCTGGTCAGCAGTGATGGAGAGGCTATTGTGTGGTGAGAGAGTGGGTGCCTCCTGTTGAGTGGGGTAGCAGGAGGGGGCAGTAGAGTCCTCAGGGGAAAGGGGGGGGGGAGGAGAAGATAAGAGGGGATACGCAGCTGATATCCCTGGTGGGGGTTGCAGAGAGGTGTGAAGGGGAGGTGCCGTTGGAGTTAGCAAGGAGGTGTGAAGGGGAGCACTGGCATGTGATGAGCTTTGGTGGTTGGGTGAGGGGCTGATTCCTGAGTCAAACCTGTTGAAGAACAGGTTTAAACTATTAGCCCAGTCCTGATCTCCAGACTCTGGGCCTCCCCTACTCACTGTGCTCCTTCCAGTAATGGTGTTCAGTCCTCTCCACACACCTTTGACATTGTTTTGTCTGAGCTGCTCCTCCAGCCTTTCCCTGTATCTGTCCTTCCCTCTCCTTATCTCTCTTTTCAGCTCCTTCTGAGCTGTCCTCATTGCCTCTTTATCTCCTGATCTGAAGGCTCTTGACTTCTGCTTCAGCAGAGCTCTCAGATCAGGGGTCAGCCATGGTTTATTATTGGAGTAACACCGTACTCTCCTGGTTGGTACAGTGTTCTCCACACAGAAGGTGATGTAGTCAGTTATGCAGACTGTTAAGCTGTCGATGTCCTCTCCATGTGGGCTGCACAGCGCCTCCCAGTCTGTGGTTTCACAACAGTCCCTGAGTGCCATGCTAGACTCATCAGACCATCCTCTCACATACCTCGTAGTGGGGGGTTGATTGCATACAAGAGGTATGTAAGAGGGAACCAGATGGACCAGGTTATGGTCTGAGTGTCCCAGTGGAGGGAGGGGTGATGCTCTGTATGCATCCTTAGCGTTTGCATACAGTAAGTCCAGTGTCGTGTTTTCAGGGTGCAGCAGTCCACATACTGGGTGAGAGTAGGCAGAGTGGAGTACAAGGAGACATGATTAAAATCACCCGAAATCAGGAGGAAGGCTTGGGGATGTGCCTTCTGCATTTGAGACACAACTGTGTGTATTGTTTCGCAAGCTGCTGCTGCGTCTGCCGCCGGCGGGATGTAAACAGTTATCGCGATGACTTGCGAGAACTCGCGCGGCAGATAGTACGGTCGGACGCTGACCTCTAGCAGCTCCACGTCCCGTGTGCAGCACTGCTCTTTAACGGAGATGTGCCCCTGGTTACACCATCTCTCGTTCACATACATCACAATCCCCCCGCCTTTCCTCTTACCAGTCTCCTTCACGCTCCGGTCCGCTCTCACCAGGTGAATCCCGGTACAGCAGCGAAAGAGTCTGGAGTGAGGTGTGTCAGCCAAGCACATCATGCTGACCTCCCTGTACTCTCTCTGGAGCCTGGTGAGCGCCGTTAGCTCATCGATCTTGTTAGGGAGAGATCTGACATGCCCCATGATGACTGAGGGTACCGATGGTTTGTACCGTCTCTTCCTCTCCCAGTGTTTCACCCCAGCTCTGCAGCCCCGTCTCCTCCACTGTAGTTCTCTGGGGATCTCTGCTCTTTCGCTTGGCTGTATCGGCTGGTTGCTAAGCGCCAGCAGCTGATCAGGGTGTAAACAATGAACCCATTGCCTGGTGTCTCACCGCGTGCAGGGTAAAACAGTCCAAATACAATTAAAAAACAGAAAAAAAGTTAACAAGTCTCCTCAGACTGCTGTACTTGTGACAGATTAGAAGAGGAAGTGAAAGAAGTAATAAGTAAAGAAAAGAAAATAGATTAAATAAGTAAAAAGAACAGAAAGTGGTCAGAGCTCCTGTAACTGGCTGCTTCTCACGTGGCGCCATCTTGTAAACTCTTTCCACATCTTTCCACACCTGCCTAACACTTTTGCAAAGTACTGTAAGTCTCTAACTGATAGATTTCTTTCCCAGCAAATTACTATTATTATTATTATTATTATTATTATTATTATTATTATACTCAGTTGTGTGGAGGCAAAATTTATTCTAAGCTTTCTAAGCATATCATGTTCTTTAACGTGTTGTTCATTTCCGATATAAGGCAGAGAGATAAACAGGACGAAATGTCCCGGACAGGTCTCTTGCGTATGCAAAAGACGTAAATAGATAGGGGAAAAGAGTTAAGAAGGGACTTAGACAAAGCAACTTTCAGGCTTACTGGGACTTGAAGGTGGAGGGGAGGTGAGCCTGCGGCCCAAAATGTGTATAAGAACCTCTGTTTTAATGTACTCCTCTTCCAAGTCAGAAATGTTTTAATGGCTTCCTCTTGTCCTCTCAGTAGATTGTGAGAGGAATCCTCACTGCAGTGATTATTAAACTCTTTATTAGACTAAAAGTGCCTCTGACTTGTTCCTTGGGTAAATTTTTCCACGACAGTTGGCGAGCCAGCAAGGAGTCCGTGAGCGGTTGGCCCAGGGCAGACATCCAGGGCCAAGGACTGATCATCTCGGGATTTAAATTTTACCCAACCCCTAACCTCCAATTACAGAGAAGAGGGGCTTGGCATGGAGTCACTGGGACCTCCGCCGATGGACTCCACGAAATAGAATAGCGGAACGGTCAGTGAGCACCTTCTCTTTTCCCCCTGATTTTTCTGTTGTTGCTTTCTACCCTTATCTTCTGGAGGATTTAACAAGTATCCTCATTTAAATATTTGGAGTGAATGAGAATTAGAATCCTCAGGCTGTGGGGTACCATAGGGGTGGTACGCAGTGGACCTAAGGAGGAACCTTAGGTGACCTAAGGAGGAAGCTTAGGTGGTGACCTAGGTCTAAAACGAGGAAGTGAAGTAAATTTGGGGATCGGTCCAATTCTTTCAAGGTAAGGTTGAGAGTGATAAAAGTTTACCTTCCCTGTCGGTGACGATCGACAGCAGACGTTGTAGCACTACACCTGTCTCGGACAGGAATGGGACTGCGTTACTATGGGAACCTCACAAGCAAGGGATCCAGGAAAAAGGGTAAATGAGGATTCGGAAAGGATGCTTGTCATGAGACAGAGGTTCGGGGAGGAAGCAACTGGTTTAATGATATTGAGTAGATGGTAGTAAAATATGGGTTTCCAGCAGAGGGTCGTTCAGCTCCAAGGCTCTAAAAGATTCTATAGGAAGAAAACTAAAAACTGAATAGAGTTAGTCAGACTCTAATCGACCAGCACACACACACACACACACACACACACACACACACACACACATACACACACACACACACACACACACACACACACAAAAGTGGTGCTAGTGCGTCCACACCTACATCACCTGACGCAACAACTATAATGTTTCACAAAACCTCCGCCGGCCCAACTAACCAAACTAATCCTTTCATTTGTTTCTTCCAAGCACCAACGTCTGTATCCTGATCCTCCAGTAGGTCAGTTCCTGTTCCTGACTGAGACGGACCTGGATCCCTCTCCTACCTTCAACAACACAATCCACGGAGGGAGCTCCAGCTGCAATCGTCTTGTGGAACAACCGTGGACAAGATCTCAGGTGCCATCAAAGCAGAAATCCTGCCAGCCTACCAGACCAGCACATCTTCAACAACAAGAACCAACATGGAACGCATCGGAGAGAAAACATCATGTGGCCACCATTAACAAACACACGGAGCTGCTGAGGAACTGCTGAGCAAGAAACTCAAGGACAGAACCAAAAAGCAACAGCAGCAGCTGCATGATGCCTCTCTGACCAGGCTGAACCTGAGAGCTGAGAGGGGAGGTGGTGCAAAAACAGTCTGGTGTGGATCAGACAGAGGACATGGCAGAGGTGGACGCAGAGGTGATATATTGGATGTTTCATCTGCGGTGGATCACTGGGCAAAAGAATGTTTGAACAGTTTGATCCGAGTAAATTATCAAGTTCATCGTGGACCAGGAAACTGGCACCAAACACGAAGTGATTGACAGGAGGAGGCGGGGGTAGGGGATGTCTCAGAGGGAGTGTCGATCAGGTCGTATGATTCGCATTTACATACACCTGTACACACACTGACACCCAAAAAAGACACACGTTTTATAACCGGACATGTGACTAAGAAGCAGTTAGCATCTTTTCTGGGAATGTGTTACTATTGCAGAGGTTTCATTCCTAACTATTCAGAGATGGAGGCACCGCTGCAGGCAATGACCTCTCAGAGATTGTCTAATAACCGTCAACTCACGTGAAATGACACAACTTGAGGCCTTTAACAATTTGAAACAAGCCCTATTGAGTCCTCCAACACTGGCCATCCCAGATCCACCAAACCATTTGTGCAAACAGTCTCTGAGAAGGAGGGACACATGACTTCATATTTGTTACAAAAACATGGAGATAAGCTTAGGCCGGTGGCCTATTTCTCTTTAGAGCTGGATCCAGTGGCAGTAATGTAAAAATCCCTCTACTTTTGTCCCTTTGCTTTTGCCCCTGTCTTACAGTGTTCCACACCGAATTCCAATGAAAAAGCAAGTAGTAAAAAAGCTACATTTATAATTGATCAATAGTGGCTCCTGCAAAAGGTTACACGTTGTCTGGTGTCTTATGCAGTCTCATGAGTTCCCAGAAATCATCCAGCAGCAAACAGATATGTTTCTAAACTGAACAATAGTGCTCATAGACGGCCAGGAGTGAGCAGTTACATTTCTAATCGAGCTGCTGCACTCACAATTGGGAACCTGGATGGGAAAAAACCTTGAAATGTTGGTGGTGGATAAGACAGGGAGTCATCAGTAAAAAGACCTTTGTCTATTGTTGGTGAAGTGGCAAAGGGGGGAACTGAGGTTTTAATCATGACAGCACTGAATATTATTGGTGGAAAACTATTAATGGGATGGATTTATGTAAATTTGAACGTGATTGAAATGTATTTAAAGTCCGGAGTTGGGATGAGCTTCTTTGGAGCTGCTCCCACAGGACCACGCCTGCTGATAGTCTTCAATAAATTGGTTGTGCTGCATCTCTCTGACTTCGCCTGATTGTTTGACCTGATTTGATTTCTGACTTGGAAAAAGTTTCGGACTTGGGATTACTTTTCAATTTTCCACGACAGCAGCAGGTCTGCCGGTTTGTTTGAGAAACATAGCTGCAGCAGAGAAGACCATAGAGGGCTCCAGAGATCGAGTTGGTTATGCTGATTAAACCCTTTTTGTACCACATGCAGTTTCTCTTCTCTTACAGGACCACAGCTCAGCCCACCTGTCAGCTGCAAGATGTTTGAAATATAATGTACACCAAGTGTCACCATTAAACATTGCACTAACCTTAACCCTTCCACCTTGCTTCCATTCCCAGAAGACAGTGAACCTCATGACTATGTGGCAGCAGTGGAACAGATTTACAAGAAGTTCCCATCTCTAACTGTGATCTTGTGTTTTTTGCAGATGGTCTAAAGGACTAAACCGTGTGGGCTTTGCAGTTTACTCCAAAAGCGGCACTCTCCACAGCGGCGTCCTTCCTCGTTCTCTGCTCAAGTAGCAGAATTTGTAGCTTTGACTGAAGCATGTACATTGGCTAAAGTTACTGTTAATCTACACTGATTGCAGATCTGCTTTTGGAGTGGTACATGATTTTGGGGATATGTGGAGACACAGGAAATTTCTGAAATCTGACAGTTCCCCAATTCTCAATTCCAATTTGATCTCAGCATTCTTGGATGCCTTAACAGAATGGATGGCATATGGCGAAGGTACCTGGTGAGGGCCTAATGGCCTCCCATGCCTGCCGAGTCATTTCTTTCCTCGTTTTGGTAAATTGACGCACAGTAAAGAATATGCGTCAAAGGGGGGATGATGGACATTATATTGCCAGTTATACTCAGTTTGCCTAGAGAGTAACTCAGGAGAGCCAGAATGAATTTGTGCCCATTAGAAATTTTGTTTAGTAAACCTATGAACTTTGGCCTGGGACCGCCTGGAGGTACAGCGGCAGGAACAAGTTTAACAACACTGTGATGATGAAATGGTGCAATATTGTTGTTGTTTGTCTGCTGTTCTCCACTCTGTCCACCAGCAGCTTAAAGAATTGTTGCCAAGGACAGCAGAGGGTCCTCTACATGACCTGAGACCTGGGGACCCAATCCTAGTAAAGGAGTTCAGATGGAAGCACTGGAAGTCCAGGCGCTGGACGGGAACGTTTCAAGTGTTGCTGACAACACCTACCGCCATGAAGCAGAGAGAGCTACGTTGATCCACGTATCACACTGGAAGCGCGTGAGGGTGGAAGCAGGTGACAGGGTGAGGGTAAAGGGTGTGACGGAGTCTCTGTGAATTGGGATGAGGGCGTAATGGGTATATCCTGCCCTCCGAGCACAGACCCGTGAAGAAAGACAAAGGCTCACCCAAACACTCACCAGAATCCTGACCTGATTGAAATATTTTGATGGTAACTGTTATCATCTTACTAAAGACGGTGGCAGGAAGTGCACCAGTGGCAAACAAGGGAAGGACCAAATCACTGCGATAATGCAAAGGTAACATGACATGTGCCCTGTCTCTGAAGATGAAGAGAACCTTATCAGTGACTGGGGGCTGCTGGGTTTGTCTTCCTTGCCAACAAGTTGGCAACAGAAGCTAATATAAATGATACTGGTCCCAGTGCAGACTGCAGCACTTGTATGGTACACTGGTCAACTTTGAGTGTGATTAATGTGTTAGAGATAGTCTGGAACACAGATCAGCTTCCACCTGCTGGTAATCTGACTCGTGTGTGGTGTTGGTGGTCTAGTGGTAGGGTACTTGGCTTTTGACCTTTGGCTCAAGAAGTTCCAGGTTCGAACCCCACCTCTAGCACTACCATCACTGGGTCCCTGAGCAAGACCCTTAACCCTGAATTGCTCCAGGGGGACTGTCCCTGTAATTAGGACATGTATGTCGCTCTGGATAAGAGCGTCTGCTAAATGCCATAAATGTAAATGTGTGTGATCTTTGGAAAAATAATGTTGTTGGGTTTAACTGTAGCCCTCTAACGCGGAGGTCCTGGCCGAAAGGGGACTCTTACATGCCGGAGCGAATGGGGGAACATTGCATATGCAGTCATAAATCCCAGGGGCAACAGAATTAGGTTGGTCAGACTGTAAAAGTATAATGTTTGTCAATTTGTTTAAAGACTACGGGGGCAGATGATCTAACCCAGTCCAGCTGTTCGGTTTACGATAGTTCGGGACAGGAGCGTCAGTTTAAATGCCCTTTTACAACACTATGGGCAAATGATGTAGTAATGTGGGCGTGTGGCATGAGAGCCTGGACATCATCACCAGAGTCAAAATAGCGAGGTTGTTGTTACCCTGTATTTCTAGGGCAGTCTATAACCATGATCCATTTCAAGGCAAGCTAGTACATTCACTTTTCCTGGGGGGTGGTACAACCGCAGCACTAAACAAGATCAATGGACTTGCATATCGCTTGAATATCACTACACTGGCGAATGACACGTCCTTATCTACTGAACGAATGATGAAATGGAAAATGTTAGACAAGCAGTCATACAAAATAGAATGACCCTAGACTTAATTTTAGCTAAAGGCGGCGGCGTTTGCAAACTTCTAAACACCTCATGCTGTTTTTATATTAAGGATCACCATGAGAATATTACAGATCTAACAGACCACATGGGAAATGTTATTGTTATTCCATACAGCTGGATTACAGTTGGTACAGTTCAATCTACACTTCGATGGGACCATTTTGGCATCTGCTACGATGATGGTGCCCATTGCTGTTGTTTTCTTGTATCTTTGTTTGTGTGCACCTTGTTTTTTGCAGTGTTGCATGATGATGGTCCAATGGCTCATCACATCCTCACAAGCACAGTTTCAAATGTTACACACAGAAGAAAAATGTACGCAAAGGCAGGTGAAGATGGGATGCCATCTCCAGATCTGAACCCAAGACCAGACTGGGTTCCAGACCAAATAAATGAGTTTCACAAGTGATGAAGTCGATAAAGAAGAATTTTGAATCTCTTTTAATGTTTAACTTTGCTCTTTGCATTTCTGTGATTCAGTTATGATTTGATTTGATGTGATTATGATTTTGGTTATAGTTAATCATGATCGAGCTGAAACAGATTCTGTGTGATAATTGTCAATGAAGAGAAAAAATAATTAATAGTGCCCAGTGCCCAGTCGACCCACTCAGCTTTATTACACTGTACAACTGGTACCAACCTTCTTCATCACAGTGCCCAGTCGATCCATTCAGCTTTATTACACTGCATAACCAGTCCCACATTATTGAGCTTCTAGTAAGAGCAGATCAGAATGCAGAGAAAAGCAAAGACAGCTTGACAAATATTCTCAAACACGGCAGACAGGAAAATGTTTCTAAAGCAATAAGCAATCAGCTTACCCCTGACGTGATGAGTGAAGATCAGGTCAGTTTCTGTCACTTCATCTTCCTGAAACATTAAAGTTACAACAGCAAAACCAGCACTTCTTTTAGTGCAGCACCTCCTGCATCTGCATCTGGACTCAACTCTCCAAATTTTTTTTTCAACTTCATCTGTATCATTACACAATCGACATACCATGAATTGCACATAGCAGTTAATGCATGACATGCTGCTGAATATCTGAAATCTTTTGCTGAAAGATAGATCATGTTTGTGATTCGATATGTTGTGATAAACTATAACAGATCATTGAAAACCTGAGGTCTGTAAACCTACTTCTATGGTTTCATACTTTACAATAATCATACTTTCCTATGTAGGACATCATTGTACTGGACAATGAACTGACCTCCAGGCAGCTGTGGGACGGACCCTTGGTCCCATTCAGGGTGAGACTCAGTTCTCTCAGAGCATCAACACTGATGTGTTTGAGAAAATATGCTGAGCTCTCCACTTTCTCCAGCCTTTGTGTTCATTAGAATATTCCAGTGTTTCCTGAAGTGGTTCTTACTTTGCTCTGGTCCAACAGGAGTTCTGTGGGAACCTCCAGCCTGCCAACAGGATGCACGCTTACACCATGGAGCAGTGCTTTTCTGGAGGACATCAGGTTTGTAATGGTGGACATATTGTTTAATTTTTTACTTAAATTGTTTACTTAAGCAGGTAACTCTTTTCCTACAAACTGTCTGAAAGTTTAAAGACTCAATTCATTACAGGAGTGGCAGCTTCCTCTCCAGCTCTTTGCCACACTCAGGATTGTGGTCTTCATCAAGGTAAAGCCCACAGCACTGTGAACAGAGGACCTTTCACCACCATTGATTTTTAATGTAATGATGATAAAGCACTTCCTCTGATCTTCCAGCGCCAGGACACCAGATCTCTATGGTGAACGTCTCCTTCACTGCAGAGTCAATCTTCACCTCAGTGCTGCACGCACGGTTCCTCGTAAGTGTTCTCTCAAACCTGATGTTCAGTTCTACTGAACAGTAGAATATTCTGAGCATCTTAATATCTTAATCAAGTCAAGTCAATTAGGATTTTATTGTCATTTCAGCCACATACACAGTACACAGTGAAACGAAATAACGCTCCTCCTGGACCCTGGTGCTACACACAAGACAACAACAGACATGACATAGGACACAAGACAACATAAGACATAACAGAGGTCACAACGTAATACACAAGATGGGGCAGCAAGTGCAGGACAACAGACAACAACAGACAGTACAACAGACAGTACTTTCATCCGGAACAGCAGGTTGCTGGGCAGTGTAATGGTGTAACAGAGCAGCGTAGTGCAGAGTGCCAGAAGAAAATAAATAGATAATAGCTAGCTATGGATGAATAATAGGTGTGGAGACATTAGTTTAAGAGTCTGATGGCCAGGGGGAAGGAGCTGTTTCTCATTCTGGAAGTGGAGGCCTGTATGCTGCGCAAACTTTTTCCGGATGGCAGGAGGGAGAAGAGAGTGTGGGACGCGTGAGAGGGATCATCCACAATGCTGGTTGCTTTGTGGTGAAAATGTCCTGTACAGAGGGCAGAGAGACGCCAATGATCTTCTCACACATGCACACACACACACCAAATACACAGGCACAACAATTACACACATACCAACTACACACACACGCACATCAACTACACAAATACACCAACACATACATACACACATACACACTACACACATACACAGACTCATAAACATACCACACCTACATACACACACATCAACTACACAAACAGACACACACACATGCATGATTTGTGCGTGTATGTGTGAGTATGTGTGCATATGCACACACGTGCACAAATATGCATACACAAAAAAGTGAAAGTGACAACCCTTTACAACCCTTGTCATTGCGAGGTCACAGCACAGCACACAGTGAACCACAACGAAACTGGACCTCTGCCTTTAACCCATGCACACTCAAACACCGTGCAGCAGTGGGCAGCTATTAAAAGCACCCGGGGAGCAGTGACAGGGACGGTACCTTGCTCAAGGGTACCTCAGGGCAACCTACTGGTGAAGGAATCGAACCCACAATCTTCCTATGCAGGGCGAACTCCCTAACCACTAGGCCACCACTGCCCTCACTTGCACGCACGCACGCGCACACTCACATACACAGGTGCACACACACACATACAAACTAACAACCTTACACAAGCTCACACTCACATACACACTGAAAGACACACACACCCACACCCACACACACACTCACACAAACACAGAGACACATGCACACATGAACATCACCTACACAGACAAAGACACCTCACGCACACACACACTCACACATGCGCGCACACACACACACACACACACACACACACACACACACATACATTAACTACACACACACACGCACACAGACGCACACACACGTGCATACACACACAAACAACCTGTATACACACACACATACCATACACACACACACACACACACACACACATAAAGGGGGCAGCGGTGGTCTAATGTTTTGGGACGAGGCCCCTGGATCAGAAGATTGTTGGTTTGATTCCCTCACCAGTAGGTTGCCCTGAGATACCCTTTAGTAAGGTATCGTCCCCGTAACTGAAACCGAGTGGTTGAACTTCATTGTGTTGTGCTGTGCTGCGTTTTACAGTGACATGAATAGTCACTTTCAATTTCACACACACCAACATTCAGACACGGTGAAGTGATTTACTGTAACATGTTTATCAATATTACTGAATTATTGAATCAGTATTATATTCATATTGATCAGAGGGGGGTTTTCTGTAACTTGATTTGTCTGATCACAGGACCCAACAGAAGAGAGGAATCTCTGACAGAGGAAAACTGGAGCGTGTTTTTAAGGTTTGTGTGAATAAATAACCTTACTTTAATATCTGTGTTTGATATTTCACTGATCCTTAATTAATCATCTTTCATTTCTGATTAAATGCAGCCCAAACCCCCTGTAACGGTGGCGGGGTACCGGAAGGACGTCAGCTCCGAGCCAGGAGTTCCGAACAGAAGTTTTATTATGCACAGTGACAAAACAAACAAGAAACAGGGAACGGGGGACTGCAGTTCTACACATGAAACCCTTTGACTGGGGAACTGCAGTCTAACCCTAGAGACTAAGTGGTCTATACTAGGCGACCTGTACCTAGTCATAGACACCAAGTTAACACAAATTCAACACTAAAACCACCCGTTACGCAATAGGTTAGACCTACCTAATGAGCCGCGCTCTGTTCTGACCCATCGGGGCTTAAATAGTCAGCCCCAATGATGCACACCTGCCCGCAGGGGCTCAGGTGTGCTTAGTCAGAACAGAGCGCCCTCTAGCGTACCCTAAACACCTTGTATGTGACCGAGGGCGCCCTCTAGCGTGCCCAAAACACCACACACATGACAGAGAGCGCCCTCTAGCGTGCCCAAAACCTAACACACGTGACACCCCCCATCTAAAAAACATCTAAAAACAACCATCTTAAAAAACATCTAAAAAAACCATCTAAAAAACATCTAAATCAGTTAGTTTTTTTTCTTGAGAGTAAACATTTCTTAAACATGAAAGTAAAATTAATGCAAATACTATGATTTACTGTGTGTGTTCACATCACTATTTCCTGTTTACTGTTACAATCCAGTACTGAGTTTATCTAAACAACTTCATTAAGTCAAACCAAGAGCTGCTGATGAAGCCCAACAATGTGATGGCTGGAGAACTGAAGATCCATAAACCTGTGATCTTCTCTGTCACATAAATCAACCTGTCACATTACTAGAGAACAACACATTCTACTCACAGCTCATTAATCATTATTATTTATAGTGTTTCAAATCCTTTTCATAATTAAAATATTTTTAAATAATTCCTGAGGCTGCAGCAGACTTCTACACAGTACTGTGGAACATAATCTCCTGTATTTTAACCAACTCTCACCGTGACTTAACAGTTTTAGTGATTCTTCTTGTGTACTTCTCTAACCAGGAACTGGAGCAGAAGATCATCTCTTTAGTGAAGAACGAGTGTTGAAGATCACACTGAAGATGAAGCAGGCAGACCTGGCGAACACACTAGAGATCAGTAAGAGTTCTGGGTCATGTGATCATTACAGCACTGAGTTCTGTATCAGTGTGAACCCAGCCTCACTCTTTACCTTCATCAGTCTGAACTGTCTTTCACTCAGCTTTACAATTCTTTACAACATGTTAAACATTTGAGGAGCTTTTGTCATTTTGTTCCTTCAGAACTGAAATGTAATTTTATTTTGCCTATTTCAGTTTTACTCCCTGTTCATTTTTTCATTTATATTTACAGGCTCTATGTACATTATGCATTATGGACAAATACGCAGATCCATTATCAGCCGCTTGTCCCAAACAGGGTCGCGGGGGAGTGCTGGCGTCCAACCCAGCGCACACAGGGCGAGGACGGGGGATGCACCCTGGACAGGTCGCCAGCCCATCACAGGGAGGAGCGTGACAGGGACGGCACCTTGCTCAAGGGTACCTCAGGGCAACCTATTGGGAAGGGGTTCGAACCCCCGATCCTCCGATCATGTGGCTGAAATACACAGATGATTTCATAAATATAGTTTTTTGTGGGCATCCTTGGTAAGGTGCTGGAAACTGAGTGCTGGTGATTGATGAGCAGTTTTCTTGTTGGAGTTCTTTACATTTTGATGTGGAGCAGCAGTCTTACTATCCTGACATACAGTTGGTCAGTTCATTCTCAGTGGTGTAAAGTACCCTGGGACACAGGTGAGCTCTCTTGAGGCTCTGCAATATGTAAAGACATTGTTGCACCCTTCTGGTGAGGATGGAGGAGGTTTGAGTTGAGCTGAGATCCTCAGTGGTCACTACAGAATCTGAAGGTAGACACACCCTCAGCTACAGCTCCATTGATTCAGACAGGAGTCTGTGAGTGACTTCGCTCATCTGGAGTCCACAGTGATCTCCTCAACACCTTGGTGTCTCCCTATTGTCAAAGTTATAGTGTTTGACCCACGGACATGAAAACAGTCATGGGAATAAAAGGAAGTGAAAAAAGAGTGTATAAAAGAGAACAAAGCCTTGTGGCATACCAGGGTTCTAGGTAAGAGTGGAAAAGTAGGTGTTGTTTCTTTGATTTAACAGATTGTTCTCTGTTAAAAAAAAAAAAAAAGTCTGCAGAGTGATGTGCTGATATTGAGCTGAATAAACTTAGAGATCAGCTTGGAGGGAATCACCATGTTGAATACTGAGCTGTCACTGATCATCATTCTGAAGTAAGAGTAGGAAGTGTCCAGGTGGGTGAGGGCAGAGTGGAGTTCCTTGAAGAAGGTGTCATCAGGTGACTGATTAATGCAAAAGGCAAACTGATGGAGGTCCAGGGCAGTGAGTAGTGAGGACTGCAGGTGTGAAAGAAACAGTTTCTCACAGCACTTTGTACTGATGGTAAAAAATAATAATTAAAATAATTAAATGAACAGTTAGAACAGTTCTAGTCACAGTCACTCTGTAAAGATGCACAACCCACGTCTACTCAAAACAGAAGCGTCAGGATTTGAAAAATGTGTAGAGCTATAAGTTCAAAGAGCAACACTAGTTAGATCACAGAGCACTGCTTTAAAAGATTTATATTCTTTGCATTAAGATGTTATTTCTGCATCATTGAAAGTACTTCACATGGTCCCTTCCTCTTTTATCAGGTTTCGCCCCTGCTTGCCATCGAAAACTCAAATCCAAACTGAAGGAAAAGTGTGAGAGAATAAATGAAGGAATCTCTGTTCATGGATCCTCAGCACTTCTGAATGAGATCTACACAGAGCTCTACATCACAGAGGGAGGGAGAGGAGAGCTCAGTGAGGAACATGAAGTGAAACAGATTGAAACTGCATCCAGGAAAAGATCAACACAGGAGACCCCAATTAAATGTAACGAGATCTTTAAACCCTTACCAGGAGAGAAGAAGTCCATCAGAACTGTGCTGACTAAAGGAGTTGCTGGAATTGGAAAAACGGTCTCTGTGCAGATGTTCATTCTGGACTGGGTTGAAGGAAAAGTAAATCAGGATGTTCTCTTCATATTTCCACTTCCTTTTAGAGAACTAAATTTGATGGAGGAGAAGAGGCTCAGTCTGATCAATCTTCTTCATCACTTCTTCCCACAAACACAAGAATTAAAATCAAGACATTATCATCAGTACAAGGTCTTGTTCATCTTTGATGGTCTGGATGAGTGTCGACTTCCCCTAGATTTCCACAACAATGAGAACCTGGTGGATATAGAAGAGCAAACCTCAGTGGATGTTCTGCTGACGAACCTCATCAAGGGGAATCTGCTTCCTTCTGCTCTCCTCTGGATCACCTCTCGACCAGCAGCAGTCGGTCAGATCCCTCCTGTGTGTGTTGACCAGGTTACAGAAGTGCGAGGTTTCAGTGACCCTCAGAAAGAAGAGTTCTTCAGAAAGAAGATCAGCGATCAGGATCTGGCTGAGAAACTCATCAAACACATCATGTATTCAAGAAGCCTCTTCATCATGTGCCACATCCCAGTCTTCTGATGGATTGCAGCACCTGTTTTAGAGAGAATGTTGGGTGAAGTTGAGAGTGGAGAAATCCCCAAACCTGACGCAGATGTTCACACACTTCCTGATTCTTTAGATCAAACACAGGAACCAGAAGTACAGTGGAAAGAGTGACCCAGATCCTGATCAGACAAGAGAGAGTATTCTGGCTCTGGGAAAATTGGCTTTCCAGCAGCTTGAAAAAGGAAACCTGATCTTCTATGAGGAAGACCTAAGAGAGAGTGGTATTGATATTGGAGACGTGTCAGTGTACTCAGGAGTGTGCACCCAGATCTTCAGGGAGGAACCTGGGCTGCACCTGGGGAAGGTCTTCAGCTTTATACATCTGAGCATTCAGGAGTTTCTTGCTGCTTTATATGCTTTTCTCAGTTTCATCAACAAAAATAAGAACAAAAAAAGCTTCAAAAATAAACCCTCTGAGCTTTTCATTTCATTGACAAACTTCCTCAGTAGTGCAGTGGACAAGGCTTTAAAGAGTGAGACTGGACACCGGGATCTTTTCCTCTCTGAGCTTTTTATCAATTCTTCAAGGACAGACTTCCTCAACACTGCAGTTGACAAGTTGAATGAAATACTGGTTGATCCAGAACATGTTTAGAACACAACTGGAACATTTCAGTAAAGAACTCAGATGATTGTTCAAAAAATCACTTTTAGTTTCACATTCAGACGATTTCCACTAAAGTTAATCATTTGTGTGTTTAATACAAATCTGATGTTTTAAAACTGAATTAATATAAGTTACTGTTACAAAACAACAATAGTTATATTCTCTGTGAGAGGGAGGGACTTAAGGAGAGACGGCTAAAAGTATTTTATCAAACATATCTGAGTGATCACGTGCTTTCGAAATATATATTTTATTTTATGTAATTATTTGTTAATAAGGATTTGGAATTCTGGGTTATATTCCATAAATTTTAAACCTAGATCTATAAAAACTAATTTACTTTCAATTTAATCAGTCCAGTTTATTAATAAATAAAGTAAATTAGTAAAAGTAAATTCGTTTTTATACAGTAATTGAATTGCTAAAATGGATGTTAGCAGATATTATATAATATATGGCAATAATATTCACTAGTGTTAATTAATTTACATTAAGCTACCAATCAATGTTACCATTCAATTGTCTACTGTCTTTTCCTGATGTTGTCATGGCGATGGTTGAGCTGATGAAGCCCCTTAGGCTCATACTGCTGTTTGAAGAATGGACCCTCAAGTTAAAGTAACAAACTGAGGATCAATCCCTCCCTTTCCTGACACAATAACAATGTTGTGTAGATGTGAATCTGCTGGAGACAATGAATGATCAAGTCTTTAGGTCTCAGTAGAAGTTCACACACTCAGCTGATGTCTACACACAAGCCTCTGTTAGATTAACAGCGTTCAAATATGAAGAAAGTCAAAGAGTCGATAGAGGCCGCAGTTCAAAAAAGAGAGAACTGCATCCTCACCACTCTGACCAATGAGAAGAAATCTTTCTGCACCTGCTTTCATCTTTTACTGAGTTTAGTCCACAATGAAAGTTTATCAGCTGAGAATTGCTACATTCTGCAGTGAGATGCACTGCATCGTGTTCACGTGTTCACATTAACACGTGTGTCTTGTCCAAATAAAATGTGGACCTTAGACTTTAAATACAATTCAGTCATCTTTCTCCTTCTTTGAAATGGACATTAAACCGACTCATTCATGGTTTTCCACCAATATTTCCTGATGCCATGATGACTGACCCCTCTGTCTCCACCAGTAGATCTCTCCACCAGTGAAGACAAGTCTGAAAGCTCTCTCTTGTACTGATGGCTTCCTGCCTGATCTGCTCCCAGTATTTCAAGGTCGTCTTCCTTCCAGTGTTCAGTTGTGTAAAATGTAACTGTTTGCAGGTCCAGCTGACATCTTTTGGGGTCAGATTAAGGTCAACAAACTCTGTGGAGTCAGTAGTGAAAGACAAAGACTAAAGTAAAGGGATTTTTACTGAATGCTCTTTCTGTCTCTTACAAGATTGTTAGTAGTTGTGTTTTCTATCAGCCTGATACAAATACCTTCTTAAAGTGAAAGTGACAACCCTTGTCATTGCGAGGTCACAGCACAGCAGACAGTGAACCACAACGAAATTGGACCTCTGCATTTAACCCATGCACACCGCTGCATCGCTTCTTCTTCTTCTTTTCAGAAATCTATCTGTAGATATTTATATTTACTCTCTCTTTACAGTCTGTCTGGCTGTAATCTTGGAGTAAAGACATGGGAAAGTCTGGGATCAGTTTTAAATCTGGAAAACTCCCTGAAATATCTGGACCTCAGTAACACTGACCTGCAGGATTCAGGAGTGGATCTGCTCTCTGCTGGACTGAAGAGTTCACACTGTAAACTGGAGACTCTCAGGTGAGGATTCTGTCTCTCCATCACTGAAGATCAATATAAAGTTCACACTGTAAACTGGAGACTCTCAGGTGAGGATTCTGTCTCTTCATCACTGAAGATCAATATAAAGTTCACACTGTAATAGTAGTTAGTAGTCTGTTAGTAGTTCTGGTTCTTAATGTCTTAAGAAGGAGTCTTTCACCTGCAGCAGTCTCACTTACTTTCTAAATGAATGTATCTCTCTCTCTCTCTCTCTCTCTCTCTCTCTCTCTCCAGATTATCTGGTTGTATGATCTCAGCTGAAGGCTGTTCTTCTCTGGATTCAGCTCTCAGTTTAAGCCCCTCCCACCTGAAAGAACTGGATCTGAGCAACAACCACCCAGGAGAGTCAGGAGTGAAGCTGCTCTCTGCTCGACTGGAGGATCCACACTGCTCACTCAGCTCACTCAGGTATGGACTACAGGGGTGTATGTGTGTGTGTGTGTATGTGTGTGTGTGTGTGTGTGCGTGTGTAGAGTGGATCATGGAGGTGAGATCAGAATCAAACCAGGAATAAAGAAATGTAAGTTCAAACACACACACCGTTTACTAAACACATACACACACACACACATTCACAGACACACACACACAAATATATACGTACACAAACACAAACACACACTCTCTCTCACACACACAAACACACACGCATACAGATACACAAACACAAATACACGCACACAAAAAATTAAATACACACTCTGTCTCACACACACACACAGACACACACACTCATTCTGTGTGTTTCTGCTCTAATGTGTCTTCTTGTGTGCTGTGAGTTCACACTGGATCCAGACTCAGCACACACACTCCTCTCTCTCTCTGAGGAGAACAGGAAGGTGGAGCGTGTGAGAGAAGAACAGTCGTATCCTGATCATCCAGACAGATTTGATCACTGGCAGCAGGTGGTGTGTAGAGAGAGTGTGAGTGGACGCTGTTACTGGGAGGTCCAGTGGAGCGGTGCTGGTGGTGTTCGAGTATCAGTGACTCATAAATCAATCAGGAGAAAGGGATGGAGTGTAGACTGTGTGTTTGGAGGGAATGAAAAGCCCTGGAGTCTGTTTTGCTCTGATAACAGCTTCTCTGTTTATCACAATAAGAACAGAACTGTTTTCCCTCCTCCTCCCTCCAGATCTAACAGAGTAGGAGTGTATGTGGACTGTCCCGCCGGAACTCTGTCCTTCTACAGTGTCTCCTCTGATACACACACACTCACACACTTACACACACTCAACACCACTTTCACTGGACCGCTCTGTGCAGGGATTGGGCTTTATAACACTCACTGCTCAGTGCGTCTGTGTTAGATAACCTGCTGTGTGTGTGTGTGTGTGTGTGTGTGTATGTGTGTGTGTGTGTGTGTGTGTGTGTGTGTGTGTGTGTGTGTGTGTTATAATGCTCCTGTAGTTATAATCCGTTATGATAAATCAGTTAAATAAATGAGTTATAATCCCCTCAACCACAGACGTCTTAATAAAGACACACAACACGGCAGTTTCTTCAGCATTTGGTGAGTCTGTAAAGTCTGAATGGTGTAATATTTCCAGGTTTAATCAGAAGTCTCCTCCGGGTCTGTAGACTCTGTTCAGTCTGATGATCTTCCCCAAATCGGCTCTTATGCAATGGCCTTGTTTACAGCAGTGAGGGTGTGTCCCAAATCACTCCACACTCCCTACCTAGTGCACTACACACCCTTTAAAATACTGCTTCCTGCACAGAACAGCACAGAAAACCTTCAAGAAATTACATTTAGCGGTGATGTTTATAAGATCTACAGCAGTGTTTACGAAGAAAGACCAAATGTAATCACTCCTCTAATGCACTACAGAGGGAGGAGGGAGAGAAAGGAGAGGCAGTATATTCTGTAAAAAGGGTGAAATTAAGAAGAATAAATATTTTATATAATGCAATCTTTCCTACTTTCACAAACCATTTACAGAACAGCATAACTGTGTAAACATGTTTCAAATATAATACTACTATGATTAAAACTCATTTTGGACAAACTGTTTGAAGTGTGTGTGTTATTTCCGGATCTGTTAAAATCTTCTTTTTTCTTTTTCTTTCGGCTGCTCCGGTTTAGGGGTCGCCACAGCGGATCAACTGTCTCCATTTCTTCCTGTCCTCTGCATCTTCCTGCTTAAAACCCACCACCTGCATGTCCTCTCTCACCACATCCATAAACCTCCTCTTTGGTCATCCTCTTCTCCTCCTTCCTGGCAGCTCCATCTTCAACATCTCCACCCATTCCAACCAGCCTGCACTCTCTTCTTCACCTCTCTTCCACACTCGCCATTACACTGAACTGTTGATCCCAAGTATTTAAACTCCTCCACCTTTGTTACCTCCACTCCCTGCATCCTAACCACGCCACTTTCCTCCCTTTCATTCACACTCATGTATTCTGTCATTGCCCTACTCACTTTCATTCCTCTCCTCTGCAGAGCAGATCTCCATCTCTCCAGGTTCTCCTGAAGCTGCTCCCTGCTCTCACTACAGATCACAATATCATCAGCAAACATCATCGTCCACGGAGACTCCTGTCTAACCTCGTCCGTCAACCTGTCCATTACTATTGCAAATAAGAATGGGCTCAGTGCTGATCCTTGATGTAATCCAACCTTACATTAAATGCATCCGTCACTCCCACTGCAGATCTCACTACTGTTACACTGCCATCATACATATCCTGAACTACTCTCACATACTTCTCTGTAACACCAGACTTCCTCATACAAAACCACAACTCCTTTCTAGGCACCCTGTCATCTGCTTTCTCCAAATCCACAAAGACACAATGCGGCTCCTTCTGACCTTCTATGTACTTCTCCATCAACACCCTCAGAGCAAACATTGCATCTGTGGTGCACTTTCTCGGCATAAAACCATACTGCTGTTCACTGATCCTCACCTCTTTTCTTAACCTAGCTTCCACGACTCTTTCCCATAACTTCATGGTGTGGCTGATCAACTTTATCCCTCTATAGTTACTGCAGGTCTGTGCATCACCCTTATTCTTGAAGATCGATAGCAGTACACTTCATCTCCACTCCTGCTGCACATCTTTACCACATCTGTCTCTCTGTCTAGCCAATCGCTAAAGGTCCTTTTCTCCCTCTTTACTGTCCAACCTCTCATACAATTCACCAAACACTTTATCATTGGCCTTCATCACTGCTTTCTTCGCCCTGCAGTTCATCTCCTTGTACACCTGTCTACTTTCCTCATCTCTCTGACTGTCCCATGTCTTCTTTGCCTCCCTCTTCTTTTGAATACACTCCTGGACTTCTTGGTTCCACCACCAGGTTTCCTTATCCTCCTTCTTCCTTCCAGATGTCACACCAAGTACATTTAGAGCCGTCTGCCTTATCACGTCTGCAGTAGTATCCCAGCAATCCGGTAGCTCTTCAACACCTCCCAGTGCCCGTGTTAACTCTTGCCTAAAATACACCTTGCAATCCTCCTCCTTCAGCTTCCACCACTTTCCTCCTCTTCTTGACCTCCAAGGTCATCCTACAGACCACCATCCTATGCTGTTTAGCTACACTCTCCCCTGTCACTACTTTGCAGTCTCCAATCTCCTTCAGACTGACCCTCCTAGAAAGAATAAAATCCACCTGTGAGCATCTTCCTCCACTCTTATACGTCACCCTGTGCTCCTCACTCTTCTTAAAATAAGTATTAACTACAGCCATTTCCATCCTTTTTGCAAAATCTACAGCCATCTGACCTTCAGCATTCCTCTCCATGACACCATGCCTACCCATCAGCTCCTCATCACCTCTGTTCCCCTCACCAACATGACCATTAAAATCTGCACCAATCATCACTCTCCCTCCCCTGAGTACACTCTCTGTCACTTAATCTAACTCACTCCAGAATCTTTCCAGAATGCTTGTGGAGCATAAGCACTAACAACATTCATTAGTCATCTAGTCTCTTGCACACACAAAATGTCAACCTTTCTTCTCTCCATCACATCAGCTAATTTTCTATCTCTACTTGTCATGCTGCCAACATTCAAAGTCCCTTCCCTCACTTCCACTCTCCTCTCCTTCATTCTCTCCTTCTCCATCTAGACATGCCTTCCTCCTCCTCTTCTTCTTCTTCTTCTCCTTTGGCCAACAGTAGCTGAATATTCACCAGCACCCTGTAGGCTAACAGCACTGATGGCGGTCGTTGTTAACCCGGGCCTCGACCGATATGGTATTGAATTCTGTATCGTTGTCCGCATATTGATTTGGCAAAGTTTAACACCGGATGCCCTTCCTGACGTAACCCTCCCCATTTACCCGGGCTTGGGACCAGCACGAAGAAATACACTGGTTTGTGCATCGCTAGTGGCTGGGTTTTCCGGATCTGTTTAAATATATTTATTAAATTCATACAGATCATTACTGTGTTTTTTGCTTGTTTTTTTTTTGTTTTTTTACAGGTTTACAGTTTTTCTCCAAAAGTCTGATTCAGAGTCTCATTTTATTAATCACTTTTTAATATTTGAAAATAAAACACGACATTTGTAACAATGGCGGGGAGTGTGAAGGACACCAACGCAGAGCCAGTAGTCGAACACGTAACTTTATTAAACATAAACCAACAACACAAACCAAAAGTGCCACCATTAACTGTAGGCATAGCCTTGTTAATGAACAGCGCTCTGTTCTGACTCACTGGGGCTTAAATAGCAGCCCCAATGAAGCACACCTGTGTCTGAACAAGCCCAGGTGTGCTCAGTCAGAACAGAGCACCATCTATTATGCCTGGCCAGAACCACAGGCACGACAGACCGTGACAGTAGCCCCCCCCCCCAAAAAAAACGCAACTCCTGAGGTGTCTAAACAGCCTCAACCCGGACCTCAGGGGGGAGGCCAAACAAAAACCCAGTCGAACCGAAACAGTCCCCTTTATGGGGCACACGACCAGGCCCACAAACACCCAAAGTACAACAAAAAGGGACCTCTGGCCAGTAATGTTCAGGGGTCCTGGCGGTGGTGAGGGGTATCCCAGAGTTTCAGTCCATATCTTTGTAACCAAGTCCCTTTGGTGTTTGTGATTAGCCGTACATTCCTTCGGTGTCTTTCTGCTGTCCCGTGTTTCCTCCTTCACCCATCTCTCTGACTCTGCAGTGGGGCCTCTGGAGAACCCGTCTAATTGTCTCGAGAGCCTTGTCTGGTCATCACCTGGAAAAAAGCTAAATACAGGAGATTCTGTGTGGTTAGAAGGGGAAGAGTTCGTTACCCAGTGCGTGCTCCGCCTCCGGTCTCTGTCCTTCTCGCTTTTCATGACTACCGTTTCATCATCTGAGGTGTGGCATTTACATTTACATTACATTTACATTTACGGCATTTAGCAGACGCTCTTATCCAGAGCGACTTACATGTCCTAATTACAGGGACAATCCCCCTGGAGCAACTCAGGGTTAAGGGTCTTGCTCAGGGACCCAGTGGTGGTAGTGCCAGAGGTGGGATTCGAACCGGGGACCTCTTGATCCAGTAGGCAAGTACCCTACCACTAGACCACCGCATTTCTTGTCTTCTTCATACACAGGCTGCAAGTTCTGAGAAGACTGATTACGTGGATGTGTTATGGGTATGGTCACTGGAATTAGCGTGGCCGGTAAAGCGCAATTCCCCTCTGGAACAATCAGGTGCTGATCGGAGCTTAGTTGTAGTGTTGTGCCAACTGGGATGATATTCACCCTGGCGTTTAGCAGGAGATTCGGGGGAAGAACAGCTTGCGTGAAGACTCTTTTCGGTCTACTGACTGCAATAAAGGAAAGGTAGTCCTCCACTGCTGAAGTGAACGCTGTTGCTCTCCTTCCTGATACTGGGAAAGCAGTTTGGTCCCTCTTACAAATGGACAAGAGTCCTTTGGTTCTTTCATGGTCACATTTACCCTTAATGTAGGAGCTATAATGTCTTTGAATGATGACAGCTGACACCCTTATGGCCTGGTACTTTACTACCTCCCTGTGTCTTCTGAAAGCTGCATTGTATCACTGTGGCAGCCTGGTGCTTCTGTTTCAGAGTCTGGCTGGTCTTCATCCCTTGGAATGCGGCTTGCAGAACAACAGCAGCCATCTTTTTCTCCTTCAAAGACCTCATCTCTTGCTTCATCCTCTTACTAGCTCGGTAATGTTGCTGAACAGTCCTGGCTGCCCACAGTAGCTTCAGGTAGTGTTTTCTGCCTAAGTGCTTTCTCACCTGTGCCTGAATAGTTACTGCAGCCTCATGTTCAATCCACATCTGTACCCAAACTTTCATTTTAAAGTTCCCACTAACCTGGATCTGCTTCTTCTCTGCTTTCAGCCCAGCAGAGTGGTGGGTTTGGGGGTCGACTTCTTGATGCCGCTTTCCTTGTTGCGAAGGGCTTTCTTGGTCGACCTCCCCGGTTGCACGATGCAGGAAGTGGTCTCCACCATCTTCCTGCTCTCCGTGTCAGGAACGACCTTCTTTGCCTTCGCCTCACTTCTCTGGTTGCGGGCGGCCTTCTTTGCCGTTCTGCCGTGTTGAGGGATGCAGGGCTCGCTTATCGCTGTGCTTCCGCATTGGGCCGCATGCGGCGCTGCTTGCGCTGTGCTTCCGCGTTGCATGATGCCAGCCGTCAACGAAGCCCTGCCTTCCATGTTGCGTGCGGAAAACAACACGCGGTTCAGCATGTTGAAGTAGCGCTGTGCCTTTGCAGCCATGGAGACCAGCATCCAGAGGAACAGCGTGAACCGATCCCTGCGCAGCTCGGGATCCGGGGTGGGACCGAGTGGGAGCAGTGACGTGACATTCTTCAGATGGCGCTTGAGCTCCTTGGTCGTGGCCGTTGGCGTCCATCGCATCCATTCCTCACCCTTCAAATGCTCGCGGAGGTCCAGAGAAGCTGCCTCCATCTTCCAGGCCTTTATCAGCTGCAGCGTCTGCTCGACAACGTTCGCTGCCGTCCATAACACGTGCTCCTGCTCGCCTTCATGGCTCGCGACGTCCATGTACTGGCGGATCATTCTGTAACGGTGGCGGGGAGTGTGAACGACGCCAACGCAGAGCCAGTAGTCGAACACGTAATTTTATTAAACATAAATTCAATTCAATTCAATTTATTCTTGTATAGCGCCTTTTACAACAAAGTTGCCCCAAGGCACTTTACATTGATGGTTGATGATGGAACAGGTTACAGTAATAGATGTTAAAGCTGGACGACTACGGAGGAGAGGAACCAACAACACAAACCAAAAGTGCCACCATTAACTGTAGGCATAGCCTTGTTAATGAACCGCGCTCTGTTCTGACTCACTGGGGCTTAAATAGCAGCCCCAATGAAGCACACCTGTGTCTGAACAAGCCCAGGTGTGCTCAGTCAGAACAGAGCGCCATCGATCGTGCCTGGCCAGAACCACAGGCACGACAGACCGTGACAACTGTCACGGGGCGGTGTTGAGGACTGGACGCCAACGCAGAGCCGAGCTTCGTACTGGACTTTAATGACTGATAAAGTGCACAGAACTCAAACTAAAAATAAACATAACCAACATAATAAATGTAAAACATAACCCAAGTAATTGCACAGTGCGCACACAGTATGACCAGCACCCTGCTCTGTTTCACTGGGGCTTATAACCCCAGCCCCAATGAAACACACCTGGCACCCAAGCCCAGGTGCGCACAATCAGAGCAGGGCACCCTCTATTGGCACAGGACCGTTACAACAACATTAAAGAGTTCCATGTACATTTGGATGTGGGTTCAACTCCCCATGTGGTGCAGTTTTAGTTTACAGTAATGTTTTAGTCTGATTTTATAAATAAACACTTTTTAATGACTGTGGGACTGAGGGACAGTGATGATGGTCAAATAGTCCTGAATCACTTTTCTTTGTGTCCCTCCACCATGAACGGGTCGAAGTCCAACATCTTCTCCAAACTGGAGCTTTCAGGAATCAGACAGCAGCAGCAACAAGATCATCATCATCATCTTCTTCTTCATTATCATCTTCATCATCATCTCTGTTCTCTCTCAGATCAGATTTCAAGGCTCTGATTTCACTGAGGTGGTAAGTTCAGGTCCAGAGAGAATAAACCCGCTCCCGTGTTTTGCTCCAGCCGGTCGATTTCACAGATGAGAGTCAGCAGTGTGGGTTTCACTACGGTCGAACAGAAATCCTGGACTGGATTTCGGCTCCATTGAGATCCTCATGTCTGCGAGCTTGTGGTCTTAATGTTTATGTACCGTATCACGTGACCGAGACGAGCGTTTCTTCTGAATAAATAAGTCTTTTAGACTCTGATGATCAATAAAATGTTTTAATCTGTATTTCTGTGCGGCCCGGTACTAAATAGCCCGGTGGTTGGGGACCACTGTTTTTATGGGAGTGTGAAGGTTCTCAGGAGAACATGTGTCACATTTGTTAGAACACTATTAGTGCAGAATTATTACACAAATACATAAAACTAACATTTTCCCATCTCACTCGTCTATTTTCATCTGTTAAAGTGAGAGTAATAAATAACTCAAAATTTACAAATAAACATTTCAGAAACAAATCAGTGACCTTCATCACTCCCTCCATCATGGAGGCTCAGGTTCTTCATCTGTCCTGTTCTTTTAGTGCAGCAGAACCACAGCCTCCCGGACTCTGTTCAGAGAGGTGGTCTGTTCCCCTTCCCCGTAAATCTCCCGTTTAAGAAGGTCCACAAGTTCTCAACAGGGTTTTGTTCAGGTGAGGAAGGAGGTGTGTCGTTATTCTCTCTTTGAAGTCTTTACTGTACATGCAATGGAGAACTTCCATGCATGCGATGGAGCTTCATCCACCAGAAAAATCATGATCTTTTTGAAATAGCAGACCATTTCCTAAAGCACTGCTTAAAGAAAGTGTCTTCTAAACACTAGTAGCAGGTTTGTGAGTTGATTTTGAGTCTTCAACCTGAAGAGCTCCAACTAGCTCATCTTTACTAACACCAGCCAAAACCAGTACCCCACCTCCACCTTGCTGGTGCTGAGTGGGAGTGGAGCTCTGTGCTCGTTATTGATCCAGACACCCATCCTTCTGGTGCATCAAGTCTGATCTCATCTCCAACAAACCTGAAAAATCTGTCTTGAGATGTTTCTTGCTCCAGTCTTGACATTTCAGCTGAAGTGTCAGTGCTCGCACTGCAGAGTCCTCCAGCATTACATTCACTCTTATTGAATACAGGTCAGAAAGACTGGAGGACAATCCACTCGAGGAACACCAAATGTCTTCACTCAGAAAATAAAGGAAATATACTGGGGTCCTTATGAGGCCATTACCACAGAAATACCACCCACACACACCATGCAGCAGGGTGCAGCTGTGATGGGGACAGTACCTTCCTCAAGGGTACCTCATGGGAGCTTACTGGTCTGGGATTTTAACACATGACCTTCCAATCCCGGGGCCTCGTCCCTAAACACTAGACCACTGCTGTGATGATGTGTATCAGCAGGTTGTGTGTAGAGAGAGTGTGAGTGGACGCTGTTACTGGGAGCTCCAGTGGAGCAGAGAGTGGATCTCTGTAGTTCTGACTTCATCAATCAGCAGGAAAGGAGAGAGTGAAGACAGTGAGTTTGGATGGAAGGAAAAGTCCTGGAATCTGAACTGCTCTGAAGACAGTTACTCTGTTCTTCACAATAAGAACAGAACTGATGTTCCTCGTCCTTCAGAGAAGGAGTGTATGAGTTTATCTGATTTTGGTTCAGAAACTAGGGGCAGTTGTGGCCTAGTGCTTAGGGCGTTGGCCACATGATTGGAGGATCGGGGGTTTGAACCCCTTCCCAATGGGTTGCCCTGAGGTGCCCTTGAGCAAGGTGCCGTCCCCGTCCCGCTTCTCCCTGCGATGGGCTGGCGACCTGTCCAGGGTGCGTTCCCCGTCCTCGCCCTGTGTGCGCTGGGTTGGACACCAGCACCCCCCCGCAACCCCGTTTGGGACAAGCGGCAGAAAATGGATGGATGGTTCAGAAACTGGAACTCCTGGAGGAAACCCACACAGAGGAACATGCCTTGTGGTTAGAGAAGAGGTCCAGGGAGGTTTATACTGATGAACTATATAAAGAGAGAAGGTTTTAAAGTCAGCAGATGTGAGCAGCTGTATGAATGTAAAAGAAGATACAAAACTGTGCAGGAAATGAGGAGCATGGTGCATCAATAAAAAGATAACAAATGATGATCTCAGCGTTTGTGAAAACAGACTCCATGGATGCTGCATTTCTTCTCTTCATGTGGATCTAATGTTGAACACACCCATGTTTAAAGTGATTACAGATTTAAAGTCTGCTTTAAAACACCTGCTGCTTCTGGTCACCTTAAAGAAAAACAAACAGGACATTTTGTAGTATTTGTAAAGCATTTGTGAAAATCTATTCCAGACAGTGTATGTATCAGAATAGACCTCAGTTAACCAACACGTTTAACTTCTGAAAACAAAAAACTGCTGTGTCATTATATAATGTTTAAATGATCTTTAATATTAGCACTATTATTGTTGCAGGACACAAATTCACAAAGTTGAAAAGAGCTGCGTTCATGTGTGCAGCAGCACCTTCAGCCATCAACCCAACCTCTACCAGTGTGTCCAGTCAGATCCACACACACCGCCACAGAAACCTAGACAGACCAACTTCAGCCTCTCAGTTCAGGAGCAGAAGGGCTTTCTCATCCATTATTAACACATTATGGGGCAGCGGTGGCCTAGTGGTTAGTTGGCCCTGCATCGGAAGATTGTAGGTTCGATTCCCTTACAAGTAGGTTGCCCTGAGGTACCCCTGAGCAAGGTACCGTCCCTTTCACTGCTCCCCGGGCGCTTTCAATAGCTGCCCACTGCTGCACGGTGTTTGTGTGCATGGGTCAAAAGCAGAGGTCCAATTTCGTTGTGGTTCATGGTTTGCAGTGCTGTGACCTCGCAATGACAAGGGTTGTCATTTTCTTTTCTTCTTCTTTCTTTCTTAAACTCAAAGATTTTCTTCTCTAAAGATCTTTAACTGTTAAAAGAAATGAGACACAGATTTAAAATATATGCATTTATGGAGGAAAACCATCCTTCACATCATAAACTCTGAACCATTCGGCCCTCTGTTGATGGAGGAGCACTGAGTGATACTGAGGCTGATGTTTCTGAACTTCCACACAGGAGGGTTGGGGTGAAGTTATGATCATCAGTTCATTTCTAATAAAGAAGGACTTGCTGATGGAGCAGAAAGTTTTACTGGTAAAGAGCCTCGTTCAAAAGCACAGCATGACAGAAAATCTGTTTTATGAAATCATATTATCAATGAACCTGAAAGATTTGAACCATTTCAGATCAAAATCCCTGTTTGCATCCTCTTTATCATGAGAAATAATCTCTCTTTCCTGATGTACTGATAGTTATTCCGCCATTTCAACTTAAAATTGATCCTAATCAATCTGTCCATCTTGAAGAACAAGAGTCTTGTAGACATCACTCATCGTCCATCTGTTTAAGATGGTCTTTTCTATATTGTCAAAAATCAGTCTTCGCTGACATCACTTCCCTGAAATATAACTTCCTGTTTGACAGTTTAAATCTGCTGCAGGGTGTCTTCATGCACTGCGGCACCTTCATATTCAATCACTTTCAGCTGCAGACCTGAAGTTTGGAGAACTGCTCAATAGCTTGAGAGGCCTGAGAGACCTGACTGTCATTTCTTTAAAACGAGGTTGTGTCTTCATCCATCTTATTACTGCTTTATCCTCCACCTTTAGTGAAAGTGAAAGTAGCAGTGGGCAGCTATTGAAAGCTATTTTTTTGTATTCAAGATGGCGGCGCGGTAACACGCAGCGGCCGCTCCGGGGTCCAAACTTTGGTGCTAAAGTCTGTAAAAAGTCTTTCATCCGACTACTTTTCAGCACTTTTCAGCTACGGGAGCTCGGCGTGCTAAGACCAGGCCTTCAGTCCCTGAGATCGCCTGCTGTACCTGGCCGACTGAGAGGACATAGGAAGTGGTGTGAGAGGAAACAGAAACGCGGCAAGCGTGCTGGGGTCCGGGCTCAGCTCAAGGCTAACGCTAACCGACCGGCTATCCCGTCCGTCCTCCTCGCCAATGTCCGCTCCCTGGATAATAAACTGGACTGTATACGACTCCAGCTGAACACCCAGCGTGAGTATAGAGACTGCTGTGTTTTTGTTTTTACGGAGACATGGCTCAGCGACAGCGTTCCGGACACCGCCATCCAGCTCGCCGGACTCTCAGCGTTTCGCGCGGACAGAAACTCCGCTCTATCCGGAAAGACTCGCGGAGGGGGGCTGTGTGTTTACGTAAACACACAATGGTCTACAAACGCTGTGCTGGTCTCTACACACTGTTCCACACTGCTGGAGGTGCTGACAGTCAGGTGCAGACCGCTTTATTCTCCCAGGGAGTTCTCTACAGTGTTTATTTCAGCGGTCTACATTCCACCCAGCGCTAGCGCTAACAGCGCTAATGCTAACAGCACGCTGGCTGAACTTTATGGAATTATCAACGGACTCCAAAACTTCCACCCAGATGGACTGTTTATTGTTGCCGGAGATTTCAACCATGCAAATCTCAGGTCAGTTTTCCCTAAATTCCATCAACATGTGAACTTTGCAACGAGGGGGGAAACCACGCTGGACTGTGTTTACACAAACATGGCCGGCGCGTACAGTGCGGAGCCCTGCCCCCACCTCGGACGCTGAGACCACATCTCTGTGCTGCTGATCCCAGCGTATAGACCCATCGTCAGGCGCGTGAGACCCTCCCTGAAGCAAGTAAAGACCTGGCCCACAGTAGCCATCTCTGCTCTTCAGGACTGCTTTGAACACACCGACTGGGACATGTTTAGGGAGGCTGCAACCTACGGTGACTCCATCAACCTAGAGGAGTACACAGCTTCAGTGACTGGCTACATCAGCAAGTGCATTGAGGATGTAACTGTCTCCAAGTTCATCATATCACGACCCAACCAGAAGCCATGGATGACTGCGGAGCTGCGCAGACTCCTGAGAACCCGGGACAAGTCAGGGGACGAGGCCGCCCTAAGAAAAGCGAGGGCAAACCTGTCTCGGGCCATCAGAGCGGCGAAGCGAGCTCACGCAGAGAGAATCCATTGCCACTTCAAGAACACTGGTGACACGCGGCGCATGTGGCAGGCCATCCAGGCTCTCACCAACTACAGGACATCTCCACCTGCCTGTGACGGTGACCCCTCCCTCCCAGATGCGCTGAACCACTTCTACGCACAGTTTGATGCAGTGAACGACACGAGACACTGCAACGTCTTAGACCGCAAGTCCCTACAACGGGTAGTGAGAACAGCTGAGAAGACCATCAGGATCTCTCTGCCCTCTGTACAGGACATTTTCACCACTCGCTGCATCCGCAAAGCAACCAGCATTGTGGATGATCCCTCCCACCCATCCCACACTCTCTTCTCCCTCCTGCCATCCGGGAAAAGGTTCCGCAGCATTCGGGCCTCCACTTCCAGGATAGGAAATAGTTTCTTCCCCCTGGCCATCAGACTGTTGAACTCTTAAACCGCCAATATCCTGAACTCTTAAACCCAGTCCACTTTTTCATCCTGTATTTATTTATTCATCTTCATGTTGCACTCTGCACTTTATCAGTAACATCGCTCCACCACACTGCTACACCATAATTTACCTGGGCTGCTTTGTTCCACAACACTGCAGCCCTCCACGGATGAATGCACTGTCTGTCGTGCCGTCTGTTGTTGTCTGTCTTGTTGCACTTGTTGCCACGTGTTGTGTCTTATGTTGTCTTGTGTCTTGTCTTGTGTGTAGCACCAGGGTCCTGGAGGAACGTTGTTTCGTTTCACTGTGTACTGTGTATATGGCTGAAATGACAATAAACTCCTACTTGACTTGACTTGACTTGAAAGCGCCCAGGGAGCAGTGACAGGGATGGTACCTTGCTCAGGGGTACCTCAGGGCAACCTACTTGTGAGGGAATCGAACCCACACTCTTCCGATGTGGGGCAACTCCCTAACCCCTAAGCCACCGCTGTCCCTTCAACCCTCCATCAACATACGTTTTTAAGAACAGATCACTTTTCGTCAACCATAATAAAGGGGAGAGTTACTGCGTCTCTGATGTTATCCACTGTTGAAGCCAAACCTTCAACAAGTGTCATGTCCAAGAGAAGAGGACTCTTGAGTCCATTTGTCGACAGCACTACAACATGAATGCATTTCTCTTCAAATGCAGATCTCAGGGTCTCAAGGATGAAGAGATGCTGGATGGAAGCACATGCTTTGTAAAATTGTAAAAACTAAATGAAGACTCTCTCGCTGATGTAGTTTTAGTGGAGCAGATCTAATATCATGCCGCTAGTGTTCTGGATCGACCTCCTTCCAGAAAATCAGACTGTTTGAGGCTGACTCTGGATCAGATCCCTGTTTTCAGTCTCAGATCAGAATGAACCATCAAAGGAGGAAGTGGCAGAAATACTGGTGTAGAAATCAAAACCTCCCAAATCAAATGAAACAAACGCAGCAACACTGGAGAATAAAGTGCACAAAAAGTCAGCATCAGAAATGAAAGAGTGAATGAATGAACTGAATGAAAAGGAAAGAAAGAAAAGAAATGAGCTCCATATAAGGAGTGGAGTAGGTGTTCAGATTGTGTCCATTTTTACAGGAAACAAAATTAAACCCTCATTAATGCAGTCAGTACAAATCATGAAATGATGAATGAAACCAAAACATCTACAGATTAATGAAATAATAAAATCATGACTTTAAAGGAAAAAGAACCGTTTCATTCCTTTTTGTGGATAAAATGCTGATGGTGTGGTTTACCCAAGAACCACCCACTGACTTTAAATCTGTTAAAGAGACACTTCAATCATTTCAAGAAGAACAAACCAATCACCATCAACTCATTCATTCACTCACTCATTAATTCATTCATTAATGTGACGTGTCTCCAAAAAGCACCAAAACCATGTATCACCCCAAAGCATATCTGCTATTAGTGTAGATGGTGACCGTTTTATCTTTAGCTAGTTTGCATGCTTCAGTTAAAGCTACAAGTCCAACTCCTTGTGCAGACAGAGTGAGGAATGGCACTGCTGGGGAGAATGCTGCATTCCCACTGCTCCATCAATTCCCAATCAGATTCAATAGATACATGAGCAGAACAATGCAAATATTCTGGATACATAAAAATCACTGTTCCCTAGTTTAACTCTCTCTAGTAAGGGAGATGAAACCACAGGAAGTGTCTGTGCTTAAGCCTCCTGTCAGAAAATTCCTGTACGCAGAGACAGTAGAACGAAGGAAAACACCAGACACAGGATCTGCAGTTTTTACTTGCAAGGGGAGCCAGGCACCAGCCAACACCAGCTACCTCCTCCGAAGTGCTTCCCCCTCTGCAAGCCTTTTATTCACTTTCCTGATTTTACAGAGTAATTAACCCACATTCCTTGTTACAAAATGGTAAACAGAAAAGAGGAATTCTGTGTCTGGCAAGGTTCAGGCACAAAGGTCAACTGTTGTAACAAGCTTTTTGCAGAAGTCGTAAATAAAGAAGGATACCGAAAAGGTCAACAGTTCATCATCAATGATAAAATATTTACAATTTTCCTAACACCAACCATGACAAAAATAGAGAGCCAACTTTAGTCAATTGAAAACACACTCCGTCTGGGGCACCTACAAACATCCCTTCTTCGGAGCAATTTAGTTGAAATCCAAAGAAAATACATCAAATCATGGCCTAACAAGTGAATTGGACAAATGGATGAAACAAGAAATTGGTGACTAAAGACACATTGGCCCAAGTTACACTTGAGAGCTACTGAAAATGGCTCAACCACCGCGCTCCCCACATAACGGTACGCCCACATAAGGCAGGAGAAGGAGATAAGAGAGAACGCCTAAGAACGGAATATGTGACACCAGAGTCAACTAAGAACTTCACTGTTTGCACTTCAATAGTCAGTGTTAACTTTGGCATTCTTTTAAACACAGCGCCTTGTACAGTGTATAAACTGGTGTAGATGTCTGTATGCACTGAACCTTAGTATGATGTGCTTGTCTGTGTGTGGGTCTACAGATAGTCTAGAAACATGCGACCTGATTGCCATCTCCTCCGAAACATCCCCTTCACCTGCCTCCTCCTGTCAGTCTCCTTGATGGGAATTGTTCCGATTGCATCCTTGGTTGTTCCATGGTGCATTTTTGGCCCAACCATAGTTTCCATAGTTGGTTGGACAGTCCTTGGCCCAGTGATTGCTGCTGCCACAGGCAGAGCATCCATTGAAACCACCTCTACCATGGCCTCTACCGCTGTCTCTCCCTTGGTCGTTTTCGGCAGTTAACTTCAGCATAGTCAGAGTGGCTTCATGCAGTTGTTGTTTTCTTCCTTGCTTTTTCTTCAGCAGTTCCTCAGCATGCCTGACGATAGTGGGCACGCGCTCAGTTTTCTATCCTACACAGGAATGTCTAACCTCGGATTGGGTTTCTCAGGTAGCATTCCCATGGACCATGACTTCATTTTTGATAAAGGAGTGAAAGTCAACTGTTCCATGTTCCTGCACATTTCATCTGCCAGTTCTCCATCATAAGGTGTCAATGGTGTCAGTTTTGGAGGGTCTTTCTCACTCTGCTTCCCTTGTCCTTAGGGATGAGGAGGAGGAGGATCCAGGTCTGTCTCGATCAGGTACAGGAATTGACCTGCTGGCAAATCAGGCTACAGACTCTGATGCTCAGAGGAAACACGGAAAGAGAAAGAATTAGTAGAGTTCCCTATTCTCTTTCTCCATCAACCATACTTCTAAAATCTTCTCCTCTCTTATACATTTAATAGGGATTTTATTATTATCATTTCATTATTTGTATTTATTTTTATGATAATTATTTCTTTCTCTGCCCTTTCTACCTAATATTGTTGGGTCAGTCATTTTTTCTCCATATTTTCCATAACAGTCAGTTGTTGCAAATTCCCATTAGCCCCCTTTTCCCTAGATGCCGTGACTGTGAGGTCACCATATTTCAACGCAGTTTTGTTCCTGTCCCAGACAGGAATAGAGCACTACACTATTGCAGTCGATCGTCACCGACAGGGAAGGTTAAACTTATTACCCTGAACCTTTCCTTGAAAGAGTTGGAACAAATCTACCTCAGTTCTCTTGAACTGTCCTCTAGGTACCGGTTATCCCCCAAGGTCCACCAAAGTGTGCCCAAGTCCCACACTGAGGTCTGTGCGTTCCCTCCTTATGACAGACCTCACGGCTGTTTGCTTTTTGGTTCTGCTGTTTTAATTTGTCATTATTTGAAAAACTGTGGCAGTAAATGGTGTGGATGTGCTCACGCAGCTTGATTCATTCGCTTTGTTCCCCCTTCACCTTTTAAGTGGAATTAACCACCTGCTGTGATTGGCTGGATCTGGACTGGACGGAACCAGAACAGCACTATATAAGGACAGGTGCAGATACTCATACCTTTTCTGTTGACCCTCCTAAACAATGAAGTGAGGCTTTAAAGACCGCAGCCCAAAGACAAACCAGTTCATTAGAAAAGAAGAATTAAACCATCAACACAGACCAGCCTCCCTCCCCTGGAAGTGAACCATCAGCTCCAAATAAAGCGCCCAGCGGTGAAGCATCAGCCGGACTTCCTCTACACAGAGTGAAGGAAGGAAATCTGAAAATCCAAACAACATGATTAAGATGATAACGATGTTCACCATTCCAGTAGACTAAGCTGATGCTGAGAGGCCACAATCAAACCAAGTGCAGCAACAAAAAAAAAACCCCAAAAAAACCCCCAACCCTACTAAAAACCAAGACACACATGGTCAGCCACACAGCCCTCATCACTCTAGAAACTATGGCCCATGTGACCCAGGAAACATATGAGTGCCTGCACCTGTCCTTATATAGTGCCATTCTGGATCCGCCCAGTTCAGATCCAGCCAATTATAGCAGGTGATTAATTTCACTTTTATCCATGAAATTGATAAATCCATGAATTTATAGAGTACAGCACTGTGACGACAAACTATTACAGCCTGACTAGAAAAGAAAGATCCGAAGATTTTACAAACAAAGGAGCATCCTGAGACCTTCTGAGCTGCCACCATCACCACTTCATACTCTGGTAACTTGGCAGCCATTTTGTTTGTACAGATAAATAAGTATAAAGCAAATAATTTCCAAACCCCCCCACACCACACACACATGATTTGGGGAGATAATTTTCTTACAAATTTCTTACAATACAACCACATTTCAAGTGTAATAAAAACAGGAACACTTCATGCTAGAAAGTAACTGATTTGATAAAAGCAGTTAGAAACAGGAGGAGTGTCCTACCGCTACAAACCAACCTGAACACACCGCTACACCAAGGTACCTGAGGTACCCTTGAGCAAAGTGCCGTCCCCGTCCCGCTCCTCCCTGCGATGGGCTGGTGACCTGTCCAGGGTGCGTCCCCCGTCCTTGCCCTGTGTGCGCCGGGTTGGACACCAGCTCTCCCCCGCGACCCCGTTTGGGACAAGCGGCAGAAAATGGATGGATGGAATTGTCGTCGTTTATTTTAATCATTTAAAAAGATTACTTAACTCTGTCTCTATGTAATCCTGAGCGTGTTTACTCCAGCATGCACAGATTAAGGGAAAACTGGAAATTAGGGCAATAAATTTGAGAAAGCTGGGAAATCAATTAACTACATCTTAAAAATTGCAAAGCTTATTTAACCTTTTCAGCCTTGTAATCCTCAACATGTGCACTAAGGTATATGAAAGCATGCAGAGAATACGAGCAGTTGTGAATTTAAAATTCATAATATGAGACGCAAATAACTATTTAACATAATTTTACTTTTATTTTAATGAGTTAAACTGTTGGCTGAATGCAGAGAATAGGAGAACACTTGAAATTAGTGCA
>CM029377.1:26746142-26803888 GCA_017165825.1 Hepsetus odoe
TGGTCTCTGCCTTTGGTTGTATTGAAGTAACTGGTCTCTGCCTTTGGTCTCTGCCTTTGGTTGTATTGAAGTAACTGGTCTCTGCCATTGGTTTTATTGATGTAATTGGTCTCAGCTTTGATACCATTACTAAAGACAATCAAAGTGGTGGCCTAGTGGTTCAGGCATTGGCTGCATGATCAGAGGTTCGAACCCCTTCCCAGTGGGTTGCCCTGAGGTACCCTTCAGCAAGGTGCCGTCCCTGGGTTGGCGTGTCCCCAGTCCTTTGCCCTGTGTGAGCTGGGATGGACTCCAGCGCTCCTGCCCCGACCCTGTTTGAGACAAGCAGCAGAAAATGACTGACAGACATCATACTTGGACTGAGAATATTTTAATAGAATATAAAGTGACATTTATTAGATTTGTGGACTTGAATTTGTAAATTTCCATTTTATAATTAGACTTCTGGGCTCCAGGGAAGAAAGGAGCGGAATTCACGAATCGGAGCAGGCTTTGGTCGTACCTACTCATCATCCCCCAGACGCTCGAGAAGGCCGGTGAAGGCAGGTAAATGTAAACAAAAATGTTTGCATTGGCCACGAATCAAACCCGGGTCAACTGTAATGAAGGCAGCTATGCTCACACTATACTACCGACGCTACCTCAAGGGTTTCTACTGACAGAAGTTATATGCATAAGTGAAAATTTCCAAATAGATTCCCTTCAGACCATGAAAGCATTCCATCCTGCATGAGCTCTCTACAGAATGAGCCCATTTTCAGGCAATATGCAAATTTCCTAGTGGTCAACTGGCCCTTGCAGGAGCATAAGATTTGGGCCAGTTGTGCAATGGATAACGTGTCTGACAACACATCAGAACATTGTAGGTTCTAGATGAAAATCCAGTTTGCTCTGTAGCCTCATTACACATTCAAAAGAAATGAAAGAGGGTGACACACAGTCCCGTGTGGTCTAGCCATTAGGATTACTGGTTTTCACCCAGGGGGCCCAGATTCCACTGGTGGTATGGGAAGTCTTCTTTTGGAGCAAGGGCTTCTCTGTTGAGGGTCAGCCAGCGTTTGCCAATAATCAAACTACTGAGTTCAAGAAGTAAAACTACATTTGCGTGACACTTGGAAATGTTTTTCAAGGAACAGGTGAAAGTCTCACTGAGATTTGAGCTCTGATCACTGGCTTCAAAGTCCAGAGTGCTAACCATTACATCATATGCATTCTGTAACGGTTATGGTAGTTATGCACATCAATCAATCTGTCAGGTTAAACAAAATTCATTACTGAATTCACATTCACTACTGAAACTCCATTTGAGATTCTCCTATTGAATGTTGTTGACTGAAGCTGCTACTAGATTACAGAAAAGGCAAGAAAAACAGAACATTTTTGGCAGATGAGAAAACATGATCCTTACAACTGAAATTCCGTTTGAGATTCTCCTGTTGACCGATGTTGAATGAAGCTGCTAGTAGATTAATGAAAAAGCCAAAGAACCACTGTCATATCCTTTATACTTGCAGGATTAAATAATGTATCTTTCTGGTTTCAAAGCAAGGACCTTTCGCATGCGAGGCAAACGTGATAACCACTACATTACAGAAACACCAGCCAAAGGGTCTCTGTTTGGAACTGTTGATGGTGTAAAGCGCCATCTAAAACCACTTTAACTATTGCACATCACCATCTGTGGGATGAAGGTCATTCAACTGTTTACACTTCTACTCAACAGTAAATTATAATGCTCACGTTGCTAGTTGGTCAAATTCAATACAAGAGAGCAATTGTCAAAACCTTATTACATGCAGGATTAAATCAAGTTTCCAGCCTGTTTCAAACTGGGGACCTGTTGTCTGTAATGCGTACGTGATCGTTTCAGCAGTGAACCAGGTTCATGAAAATGCCAGAGAACCACTGTCGATCCTACATACCTGCTGGCTTTAACAATATTTCTGCCCAGTTTTTAACTAGGGACCTTTCAGAGGTGAACAAATGTGATTATCACTAAGCTACTGAAACTGCATTAAAGATTCAACTGTTGACCATCGCTGATGGTGGAAACGGTCATTTATCAGCCTTTTAACTGTTGCTGTTTATCCCCTGTGGGTTTTAGGACGTTCAGATGTTCTACTGAGCACTTAGTTTCAACACTGAACCTGCAAGCTGTTGAAAACACAACCTAGAAAATCATTGTGAAATCCTTTACATGCTGGATTAAATGATGTTTCAAACCAGGTCCCTTTCGCGGGTTAGGCAAACATGATAACCGGTACACTACAGAAACTCTAGTTTCTGGGGCTCTGTTGAGAAGTTTCTGGGGCTCTGTTGAGAATTGATGATGGTATAAACTCTAGTTTAAAACTGCCTCAACTATTGCACATCAAACTCTGTGGGGTTTAAGATACTCAGCTCTTCATACTTCTACTCATACTTCTACTTCAACCCAGAGCCTCTCAACATTTTAGATGATTTGACGTTTGGACAAGGAGCATCACGTCAAGATAAAGGGAATCATATTTTTAATCAGGTTCATTTCTGTAAACATATTTACTAGACTTAGAGAGGGAAACAAACAAACAAGGTTAGTTTCCCTCTCTATCTCCTTCATTCTGTCAGTGCTCTATGTAGGCACCCACTGCAGCAGTCCTCCAGTATTACAGACTCCAGACAGGGTCCCGGCCTTCTTGAAGACCACCTGCACTAGAGGACCATTTCACAGTTTCTGGATCATATCAGAGGATACAGATCTTCTCCCATTGACCACACCTTTTTTGTTCGAGGACAATTTTGAGAAGTGCAACTGGGTCAGATTGAGAGAAGAGGAAGGACAAAGAGGCTTATGGATGTGGATGGTCCGTCTCCATGTCTTCCTGTCCTCTGCATCTTCCTCTTTCACACCATCCCCCCCGGTCCTCTTTCATCTCATTCATAAACCTCCTCTTTGTCCTTCCTCTTCTCCTCTCTCCTGGTAGCTCCATTCTCAGCATCCTTCTCCTGATATACTCCTCGTCTCCCCTCTGGACATGTCCAAACCAGCACAGTCTCACTTCTCTTACCTTGTCTCCATCCGTACGGTCCAACCTGAGCTGTCCCTATAATATACTCATCCTTAATTAATTACAATGTAAAATTCAGAATTTGTGAAAGTGACTATTAATCATTGTGAACACAGTGGACCACAGCCAAACATCTTCTGCATTGAACACACACACTCACACACCCTGTCCAGCAGGAGCAGTGATGGATACGGTACCTTCATCAAAGGAACCTCAAGGCAACCTACTGAGCTGGTATTCAAACCCAGAACCATTTGAGTCTAGTTTACCTAAACAATAGAGCAGCTCCATCTCTGTCCTTTATGAGGATGTTTTTAATCCAAGTGAAGATTCTGAAAAACATCAGTTGTTCAGACCAGACGCTGAACAGGGTGTGGATTCAGACACAGCTTATGAAGAGTCTTCTAACGGATTGTGGTGATCTTCAGTCTCAGGTCCAGTCTGTGCTCCATACTTACTTTACGAGAACCACCATTGACCCAGAAAAGAAGAACACAGAGCCCATGAGCCTGAAGGATCACTGGCCTTTTGCACCTCAGAAGTCATGAAGGTGTTTGAGAGACTCATCAAAGAGTTCATTCATCTTCAGTCTCCAGCTCCACAGACCAGTCCAGTTCACCCAGTGTCCCAAATGTCCAAACCAGCTGGGACAGTTTGAGAATGATTAATAATAATGATTTATTATTAGTAGTAGTAGTAGTAGTAGCATATATTCTTTCACAGAATGGTAGAAATGTATGTAAAAATCATAAAAAAAGATAAAAATCATATTTTTCACTTTTTGTAAAGTTCTGTCTCTCTGCCTCTGTCCCTGTCTCTGTCCACAGTCCAGAGAGGTTCTAGTATTCAAGTAATATAGGATATACTTTATTAGTGTGTAGAGTATTAGCCTGTAGAGTGTTAATGTGTTAGTTTCTTAGTGTGTTAGTGTGTAGAGTATAAGTGTGTAGTGTGTTAGTGTATATTGTGTAGTCTGTAGGGTGGTTTGGTGTATATAGTATTAGTGTGTATTGTGTAGTGTGCAATGTGTTAGTGTGTAGTGTATTCGTGTGTAGTGTTAGGAGGTAGTGGTTAGTGTGTTGTGTGTGTGTGTGTGTGTGTGTGTGTGTGTGTGTGTAGCTTGTAGTGTGTTAGTATAGAAGTATGTTTGTATATTATTTGACACCGTATCAGCCCAAAGTCCACTCTCCTCGTTTCCTCCAGTAAAGATCAGATTTTGATCTGAAGCCTGGTTTTGGTCACTGACTGTAATTCTGACCAAGTACAGCGAATAAAGTCTCTTATTTACTAAAAGCTCATTAAACAGTTACAGTTTATACAGTCAAACAACACAAAGCAAAGGAAAATACATTTTTTATGATTTATTTTGATTTATTTTACGTTGTAGTGCATCATGATCTCGATCAGAGTGACTTTCAGGGTTCTGTCCATCACCCTGAAGTGCTTCATGATCTCCATCAGAGCAGCATCCAGAGCTTTCTCCTGCAATGTTCGTCAGTCCGGTGGGTTTGTCAGTCCGGTGGGTTTGTCAGTCCAGTCAATCCCCTCCTTTTCTTCACCCTCTCCTTTTGAAGAGCCTCCTCCAGAAGCTTCTGGTCTCTCTGCTTTCCTTCAGGGCCTTTTGCTCGTCCATCTGCCTACGTTCCTCCTTTTTCTTTTGTTTGATGACCTCTTTCTTTTTTTTCTCCTCCATCTTCCTCCATTCCTTCTGCTCTTTCTTGCTCAGATTTACTGGCATCTGGCAGGCTCTTGTCAGCTTTAGCTCCTCCATCATCCTCTGCTTTTGCACAATCATAGCAGGAATGGCTTGCAGGATTCCATCTTCCCTCTCCGTTATCACGCTCTCCAGCACTTCAAGTGGGCTTTCTGATCCTGCACTCGGTTCTATCGTCCGTGCCACATGGGCTTCCAGCTGTGTTGTCACTTCCACAATCCTGGAAACCATCTTCATCTCCTTATCCAACCACTGTTGTCTTGCTCTCCAGCACTTCAACTGGGCTTTTCCTCTCACTTTCATGCTGCAGCATTTCTGATCCTGATCTGATCCTGCTTTTTCCTCAGATGGTTCTTTCATCTGTGCCTGGGCCTCCAGCTGTGCTGTCAGTTCCTCAATCCTTAAAATCATCTCCATCCCCTTAGCCAACAACTGTTCTTCCTCTCCTTTAATTCTCTCCATCTGCTCCTCCTCCCTCTTTCTGTCCAGCTTCTCAGCTTCAGACATCTCATGCGGTTCATGTTGTCCTGAACCGTCCTCCACGCTGCCTGGATGTCATCCTTGACGCCGTCCAGCTGAAACACCTTCACATTTAAGAACTGTATAGCAGTTCTTAAATCCTCTGAGTAATCCATTTTCTTTAATTGTTCCCAATTAAAGAATTGAAGAAAAGAACTCAAGAATGCTTGAGAACTTCAGAACTTGAAGGATCAACGGGTTGTTCTTTGTCACACCGATGAAGTTTTCAATCTGAAAGGTTGACCTTCGTGCGCCCCTATTTATAGAGTTCATCCCAATGATGTCAACGCTTGTTAGAACTCTGTTGAAGTGGCCCATACAGATGATGTCACAATAGCCCATTGTGATGTCATCACAGTTCCAAAAATACAAGGAGCAAAAAAAAAAAAGAACCAGAGTGACTTTCAACTGTGAATATACAGTTGTGTGCAAAAGTTGTTATATTTACGTTATATTTAGAAGTTATATTTATTTGAAATATTTTATTTTTGGGCAGTTAGCATTAATCTAGCTATACAACTAACAGGGTGTGTGTGTGTTTTTGGTTCACTGTGTTCACACAGACAATAGTCACTTATGAAATTTATTTTTAAGTGAAATTTATTATAATAAAAACAAACAAAATACAAATGTGTGCATTTTGATAGATTTACATGTTTATTCATTTATTTGACAGTGTAGTTAAACAGGAAGCGTGAAAAAGAAAGAACAAAGTGTGTGTTTCAGAAGCAGTGTTGGATCATCTCCACAGAGAATGGAGAACAAAAGGCAGCCGATGTCCAAAGAAGAGCTTTGGGGCGTCCTCCAAGTGCCTGGAGAAGTGTTCCTGAAGAAGACATAAAGAAAGGAGCTGGTCTAAGAGAGTGGAGTTGAGTTTTTTACATTTACGGCATTTAGCAGACGCTCTTATCCAGAGCGACTTCCATGTCCTAATTACAGGGACAGTCCCCCTGGAGCAACTCAGGGTTAAGGGTCTTGCTCAAGGACCCAATGGTGATAGTGCTAGAGGTGGGATTCAAACCTGAAACCCCTGAATCCATAGGTCTGTAGGCAAGTACACTACCACTAGACCACCACCCCCCCAATACTGATTACTACTACTACATATAATAATAATAATAATTATTATTATTATTATTATTATTATTATTATTATTATTTTTATATAGCGCCTTTTCTCAAACCCAAGGTCACTTTACAGAGCAGAAGATAAAAGTTAAAAACAAAACAACTGTTTTAATATATAACACAAACACAGACAGAAAATACAAACAGCAGAATAAGGAAATCAAGAACTGGGAGAAGTGGAATAACACAGACTGAATAGATCTGTTTTTAACTGAGGTTTAAAGAGGGACAGAGAGGACGTTAGGCGCAGGTTTTGAGGGAGGGAATTCCAGAGTTTAGGGGCTGCAACACTAAATGATCTACCACCCATGGAAGCTAAGCTGAATTTAGGAACTGTGAGTAGCCCTGTGCCGGATGTAACGGTCCGGCGCCAGTAGAGGGCGCCCTGCTCTGATTGTGCACACCTGGCCTTGGGTGCCAGGTGTGTCTCATTGGGGGCTGGCGATATAAGCCCCAGTGAATCAGAACAGGGCGCTGGTCATTCTGTGTGCGCACTGTGAGATTCTTTGTTATGTTTTACACCTGTTACGTTTGTTATGTTTAGTTTGAGTTCTGTGCACGTTATACGTCATTAAAGTCCAGTACGAAGCTCTCGGCTCTGCGTTGGCGTCCAGCCCTCAACACCACACCGTGACACCGGAGGAGCGCAGTGAGCGGATGGGAGTGTATGAATGGAGTAATTCAGTGAGGTATGAAGGAGCAGATCCATGAAAGGCTTTAAACGTAATCAGAAGCAGCTTGTACTGAATACGATACGATCTGGGCAGCCAATGAAGTTTGTGGAGAATGGGGGTGATATGTTCAGATTTTTTGGAGAACGTGAGAACACGAGCTGCAGAGTTCTGCACGTACTGGAGCCTGGCTAATGTTCTAGTTGGGAGACCAAAGAGTAGCATCATTACAGTAATTGAGACAGGAAGTTATAAAAGCATGAACAAGTATTTCTGGATCCTTCAATGAAAGTGATGAGCGGAGACATGAGATGTTTCTGAGCTGAAAGAAAGCATTTTTCACAACTGTATTAATGTGAGATTGAAAAGACACAGTGGGATCGAATATAAAGCCTAAATTCCGGACAGTGGGTGAGGGTCTAACAAGAGCATTTTCAATGGATAAACTGACATTTTGGAGTTTAGTGATGAGAAATTTGGAGCCAATTAATAAAAGTTCTGTTTTGTCAGTGTTGAGCTTGAGAAAGTTAGAGGTGAGCCACAGTTTTACATCATGGATACAAGCTGTGAGGGAAGGGGACAGAGCGGCTGAAGTAGAGGTGGTAATGCAGATTTGGGTATTGTCAGCATAGCAGTGAAAACTGAGGCCATGGTTTCTAATAATATGACCGAGAGGGAGAATATAAATTATGAATTATATAGGTCCAAGAACAGATCCCTGAGGGACACCCTGTTTAACTGGAGCAGGAGGTGATCTGTTGTTATGGATGGAGATGAATTGCTGTCTCAGTGAACCAAGAAAGAACGGTACCAGAGCCAAATGGCTGAAAGGTGGGAAAGAAGGATATTATGATTGACAGTGTCAAAACCAGAGCTTAGATCCAAGAGAAGGAGGATACTGAGGGAACCAGAGTCAGCACTGAGTAAAAGGTCATTGGTGACTCTTAGCAGGGCAGTCTCGGTGCTGTGGAATGGACGGAAACCTGACTGAAACGGCTCATAGATTGTTAATTATTAGATGTTCCTGCAGCTGAGCAGCTACAACCCTTTCAATGAGCTTTGAGATAAAAGGTAGATTAGAAATAGGTCTGCAGCTGCTCAAATTGCTGGGATCCAATGTATTATTTTTCAAAATAGATGTAACAGCAGCAGTTTTCAGGCCCAGAGGAACAATGCCAGAGGAGAGTGAACAGTTTATGAAATGGGAGATGGAGGCGGAGATGGCAGACAAGCAGGATTTAAGAAGAGAAGTAGGTGCTGGATCAAGGATGGAGGTGGAAGAACTGATTTTCCTAATTAATTCAGTAACAGAGTTAGAGTTTGTAAGAGTGAACTTGGTGAAGGGTTGTACCAGGGTTTCTCTGAGAAAGTTACAAGATGGTAGAGAGGTACCAGTGAAAAGTTTATATATCAGATCGATTTTGTTTTGAAAAAAGTGAAGAAAGGACTCACATGAGTGAGAACCTGAGAGAGAAGGTGCTGGGGGCTGAAGAAGTTTACTCACACTAGTGAACAGGGCCTTGGGCTTCCAGCTGCTGCTGTTGATGACGGAGGAAAGGTACAGAGAGCGAGCAGTATTAAGGGCAGATCGATATTTTTGCATATGATCAACATATAGCTGAGAGTGCACCGTGAGGCCTGATTTCTTATACAGTCGTTTAAGTCGCCTCCCAACAGCTTTCATGGACCTCAGTTCAGGGGTGAACCACGGAGAGTCGTGAGAGGAGGGTACAGCCCTGATTTTGACTGGAGCAAACAGATCTAAAACAGCAGAAATGGAGCGGTTGTATAAATTCAGAATGGCATCTGGACAGGAGAGGTTTAAGAAAGTTGAAAGAGGAGATGTAAGCAGGTCAGAGGTGAACCCTTGAATGTCAACAGATTTCAAATTTCTATATGAAATTGTAGATTTTTTACATAGATTATCTAAGATTAGTTTGAAAGCAAATTCGATACAATAGTGATCAGAAATACCAACAGAAGAACAGTTTACAGAAGCGGTTTGAAGTCCAGATGAACAAATCGGATCCAGTATGTGTCCACGTGTATGTGTGGGGAAGTTCACATGCTGAGTGAGATGGAAACATTCAAGAAGGGCCAAAAATTCTGAAGTAGCTGGAGAAACGTTGTCTATATGAATGTTAAAGTCACCGAGCAGGATGATATTTTCAGACAGGGCACAGGTAAGTGCAAGAAATTCACTGAGGTCCGAGAAGAACGGAGAAAGAGACGTAGAAGGTGGTTGATATATCAAAATTACAAGTGGTTTAGTACTGACAGTTCTGAACACAAGATATTCAAAAGACGAGATATCATGGAAGTCCAGAGCTTTAACTTGCATCCCATCCTGAACGACAGCAGCCAGGCCTCCACCTCGGCCCTTTCCACGGGGCTTACACAGGTAGCTGTAGCCTGCAGGAGTGAGCTTGTTCAGTTCCAGAAAGGCTTTGCTGGGTTGCCATGTTTCCGTCAGTAAAAGCATGTCCAGTTTTTTTTTTATCCAATATCAGCTCTCGAAGTATGAGAGCTTTGTCAGTTAATGTGCGGATGTTTAAGACCGCTAAACTTGTGCTTGTAATCACAGGATGACGTTCAGAGTCAGGGTGGTTTGTGTCAATGTTCACAGATGAGTTTTCAGACGATTAGAGTTGACTCCACGGCGAGACGCAGTAGAAAGCGAGCGGTGACAGCCAGGTCGGGATGACCAGATTGAAGGGATTGCAGGAGAAGTGTGATGAATGAAGTGGTGAATTCTGGAGGCACGGTGAACATAACGAGGATGACGGGCGATTCCGAACGCTTCGCAGAGGCCGTATGAGCTGGAGTCCAAGCTAGCTGGACTGTTCCAGTCCTGGAGCTGAGATGGCGTGTATTTAAACCCCATGATGATTAACCAGCCAGACACGAAACATCCGGGGCAAAACACCTGGCTGATCAGATCTGTAATGACCCGAACACTGAACCACACACACCTCACTGTTCACGTTAGCCAGAACCCCGCAACCCTCACCAACCAGTAGCGTTGAGACAGCCGTTTAGTAGCGTTAAGAAGGCAGACTGGCCGTAAAGAACTGGATAAACCGAGAAGGAGAGAGTGGAGACTCCCTCACCAGCTCTGAGCAGGTGCAGGGTGAGCAGGGAGAGGACTCGCAGAACAGGGGTGAGACAGGGACGTGGGTCTGGATCGCTACTCGGAACACGGAGTTTACACACGATGAATGTCCGGATAGTCCACAGAAGGCTGACGCTGAAACAAGAGGTAAATCCAGCGGAAATCCAAGCAGCAGCACGGGAAAAGTTGATGCATTGTCCAAACGTTGAGCAAAGTCAGATGGAAATCACCGTAGCAACTCACTAACATAGAATGAGAAATATTGGGATACAGGACCGAGTAAAGAGACTAAACAAACAAAATTCCAATGGAAAGGGGCAGCCAGACGCGCGCATCAGTACTCCCACCAGAACCGGAAGTCGCTATTGTGACACAACACAAAAACAGTTTCTGCTCTGGATTTATTCCACTCACTTTCTCTTGCATCCACTTCAGAAGTCCAACATGTTTCCCTGTCCGATTTGGACAGCCGTCTGTTGTAACATGGGCCAGTTTGTCCCATCTTAGTCCAAGTTCATTAATGCACTCATTTACTTCTATAAACGAGTCTCTTCCCTTGCCCTTCCTTTCATTGGCCACATTGCTGCCAGTTCCTCCATAAAGTATTTCGTTATTCCTCGTCCAAAGATGAGAAACTGCGCTGTGTCACAAACATCACAGCTCTGGTCCAGGGCCGAGGAGAAAAGGTCAAAACTGTCTGCTTTGTTTTGCAGCTGCCGTGAGAGTAGCACTCCAGGACAGTAGAGCAGCAGATTCCACCATACACGCTGTGATAAACTCCCCATCAGAGAACAGCTTACTGTTTTTGGTGATTTTGTGAGAAATCACAAAACTGGTCCTGACTGTTCCGTCCCTTGATGAGCTCAGTTTGGGGAAAAAGTCCTTGTTGTTTTTGCAGCTCAACAAGCAAAGCTTCCGAAGTCCTACTCTGCATCAGTCAGGTTCTTGTATTTCTCAGTGTGTTTTCTCACAGTGACGACTGAAGTTGTAATCCTTCAACACTGCAATCTGTCCTCCACAAACTCGGCACACGGCTTTACCCTCGACTTTAGATGTCCGTTTCTTGTTAAAAACCCTACATTCTGTATCAGTGTTTCTTTTTTTACTGTGAGCCGTCATTTTTGCGAAGTAAAACCATCTTAGTTAACACCTGTTAGCTCTGCGGGCCTACACAGTGAAGCCGTGTATACACAGTGTGCACTAACAATATTTAATTAAAAGCAAAGCAATTGTATTTCGTGCATCATGTACACTAATTTTCATTTGATTCCTAATTTCTCATTGATCTCACGTGGGCCGGTCAGGCACAGCCAAAGGGCCTGATGTGGCCCGGGGGCTGTACAGTGTCCAGGTCTGCTCCAGAGGGTCGTTGAGAATTGTGATGGGGCTCACCAACCCGTGCTAGTGACGGAGAACGGGATTACTTTTTGAGACAATCAGAGTAGAAGACAGTCAAGATGCAGTTCCACTGGTCCATCTTTAATGATATTTATGACCAATTTGTCAGGAGGTTTTGATCTGAGTGGGAGATGACTGATTGTGTCAATTCCCAAAACGACCTGCTGACAGGAATACTGGCACTCGCTATCGTCCTGGTGGTTCACAGTGTGTACTTTAGAAAACCTCACCGTTCACCTTATCAGTCCAGCAAGTCTGAAGATCCCTCCAGGGGCCTTTATGCTGCACCCAGGCCCAGGAGGAGATGCTATACTCAATCACCAACATCCTGGACAAGATGACCACGCACCACCTAAGCCTTTCAGCTGCTGACATAGTAAAAATCCCTTTACTTTTGTCCCTTTCCTACAGTGTCTCACACCACTGAGTTCACGGGAAAGCAAGCAGTTGCACCTGCAAATGGTTACATTTTGTCCAGTGTCTTACGCTGTCTCACCAGTTCCCAGAAAACATCCAGCAGCAAAGGGTTACATTTTTAATTGAACAATAGTTCCCACAGACAGCCAGTAACAAATGGATACAGTTTTAATCAAGCAGCTTTATCTACAATTGAGAACTGGATGGGAAACTGGATGGGAAGAAACCTTGAAAGGCTGGTGGAGGATAAGACAGGGAACAATCAGTGAAAAGACCTTTGTCTATTGTTGGTGAAGTGGTAAAGGTGGGGAAACTGAGGTTTTAATCATGACAGCATTGAATATTATTTGTGGAAAACTACTAATGGGATGGTAAATTTTAAAGGTGATTGAAATGTATTTAAAGTCCAAATCTGGGATGAGCATTCCTGAACAACTATCCCAGAATAGCAAAAGACATGGATCAGTGAACCATGATGTTAATCATTTAAAACAACTGCATCTGAATCATGAAAAATGCATTTACAGTAAAAGTGGTGTTCTATTCTAGTGGGAGATCATAAAAATGCAGCTTACAAGTGACATGAATTTACACCATTAAAGGAATTGAATTAAAATAGTGATGAACCAGTTTATTACCATGTATCATCTGCCATGTTTCTGCATGTAGGCTTTGAACCTCATGATTGCTGTTTATTTTTTATGAATCCATCATTCTTCTTAACATCCTCAAAGCATACACCGGGTTCCAAATTATGCAAATGATATTTTTCTCTGATTTTCGTAAATAGTCGATGCAAGGGACAGTCAGCATAATTTTCGAGTCATCAACCATTAGAGTATAATTCGAATGTTACTGAACAAACCTCGCAATGATAACAGTAAATATATATAGAGTAATGATAAACTTTAAATGTACTGTTCCAAAGTATTCAAAACATTTTCAAAACATTTTATAAGTTGTAAAGAACTGAAAATGGTCATTGGTTGAATTTGCAGCATTAGGAGGTCATATTTACTGAAATCAAAAGCTATTTCAATCAAAAACTTCTTAACAGATAAAGTTACACATTAACATAGGATGCCTTATTGGATAGCAGCTTCAAAATTCTTGCATCCATTCAACTTGTGAATTTTTATAGAATTTCTGTATGAATTTTTTCACACGATGCCAGAACTGCCTCCCATATTCTGGAGATCATTTGGAGACTTTTTACTTTTGACATTTTTTTTATTTATTTTTTTTTTTTTCTTTACCAGCTGACATGTTTGTGCTCTTTGATGGATCAGCATAATTTACAGAGTGTTCTGTTGTCAAAAATCATTTTAATTCATTATTTTATAATGATTGTTTTATTTTAAAAAAAGACTTAGACGTAGAGATTGTTGTGTAATCTATCTTAAATCATCTAGACGTTTTTTCCAGATGGTATTTTTCAGGTAATAATCCTGTCCAGTAATAACAGCTTGTAATCAATTTGTTTTTATTCAGTATTAAATTTGGAATGTTTGGAGCGATTTGTCATAAATAGTTTTGTCTGCATTTTTAGGAGCGTTCATGTCTATTTCATAAAAGTAAATAATAATGGTAATGATGATAATGGTGCCAGTTGATAATCTTGATTATTGCTTGTTTTAGGTTTTAAGTATGCACATGTTTTTTTAATTTATTTATTATTTATTGTTTTTTTTTGTCATTTCATTTGTGACATTTAGATGATTCTGGGTTTGATTCCTAGCTGGGGTGGCCTGTCTGTGTTAGTCTGTATATTCTCTTTGTGTGGGTTTCCTACATGGTGCTCCAGATTCCTCCCACAGTGAAATGGAGAATTTCAATGGAGGGTCAGGACACTTGCATTAGTGTGTTTGGAGCCTTTTGTCTCATAAGTGTTGGGATTGGTTATAACACCCCCCACACACACTGTATTGATTTGGATGAGTTGGTCAGATAATGGTTTGTGGATACTTTATGATTATTTTGAAATTTTAAAACAGAATTTGGCATTTATTAAACGTACAAATTTGTACACAACTGTGTGTGTTAATAACATGGATCAATAAATTCAGCATGAATTATTTATCAAGTGGACTCAAGTGTCATTTTAAGATTTAATCAAGTCTTCATTTATATTTTCATGTAATGTCATGTAATTTTCTGTTAGAGATGTTACAGCAGACACATGTTCACCTACACCATGCTCTCATCTACTGCTGCTGCTTTTGGCTGAAAGTAAATGTAAGTATGAATAAAAAATGTATCTCTTACATTAAATTACTTTAAATTAAAATACTAAAGTATCTCATAATTGGGGTTTAGAAGGGAGTAAAAATCTTTATTTCTTCTTTTAGGTGTTCATGCAATTGATAAAACCTGGAGAGACATTTTCCATCTCCTGCAAAGTCTCTGGCTTTCCAGTTTCCAGCTATTGTCCACTCTGGATACAGCAAACTGCAGGAAGACCTCTGGAGTGGGTTGGTCACACATGTAATGTTGTTAAAGACTCACTGAAAAGCAAGATCAGTTTCACTTCAGACTCTTCTGCCCACACAGTGGATCTGAGCGAGCAGAACTTTCAGCTGGAGGACGGCGCTGTGTATTACTGCGCTCGTCACTCACGTTCATGCAGTCTGTTGTAGAGCCTGTACAAGAACCCCACTTCCTTTACTGACACTCACAGAACCAGTCACGCATTAATGGATCAGCTTTAATCATCTTAACAGACAGTTTATCTACATTACTGTCAAGTTATTGAGTAAATATAAAGATTGAACAGGGATACTAGAAGATAGACAAACAGTCTGTGTCTTAAGACATGCTTTGTTTTTCACTGGGGCTCTATTTCTGAGTTACATAAGCTCTTACCACTAGCACTCCCATTATCATTAGATATACTGCATACATAGCCAAGATTCTTTATTTATTCACACAAAGAAATGTAAAAATTGGGAAGCACAAAATGATACAGTACCAACACTGTAGGGATGAAAATTACCATTGAAAAACCATGAAAAATGTATCATACACATCCTTTCAAACTTCCTTTTGTCCAGTATCATCATAACATGCATGTTACTCCTGTTCATTTGTAAATATATTAAATAAATCAACATGGAAACTTGACTGTCATATCCTTAAGTTTATTGCAAATCCTGTTGTGAGCAGTTAAAATTAAGATGTAAACCATTTACAGCCTCTACTTTTCACAAAATTTTGAGTTAGATTTTTCCTGTTTATTTGGCCTCAGGACTGCATGTCACTGGGATTACTCCACACAAATCTTATCAGGCCATGTCTTTAAAGACTTTTAAAGCTTTGTACACTGGGGCACAATATTATTACTTGACCTTCACTAAACGTCACAAAGTTGGAAACAATAGTTATATAAATTGTCTTTGTAAATTGTAACTTCCATGATAAACATCAAAGTCCAAACATTGCAGCCCCAGAACTCCTCAACCAAACTCAACAGTCAGCACATTGTATTCCAGTAGGTTGTGTTCACCTGTCATTCATCAAACCTTCATTCATTCATCAGACTATCAGAAAAAGAATCTTAGCACAGTGATCTTAACCATATCATCATCTTCCATCAGGAGTCGCCACAGCAGATCATCCATCATAATTTCTTGATTCTCTGCATCTTCCTCTTTTACACTGACTGCCTGCCTGTCCTCTCTCATAACCTCCTGTTTGGCCTTCCTCTTCTCCTTTTGCCTGGCAGCTCCATCCTCAACAACCTACTCCCAGTGTACCCATCATCTCTTTTCATCTCCAGACCAGTGCAATTTCATTTTTTGACTTTATCTCCAAGTCATCCAACCTAAGATGTCCTCAACTCTCTCAACACAAATCTAAGCTTTTTTATTCTCCAGCCTCTGGCTCTAATTCTGCCAGTGTCCCTGTATGCAATACATATCACATAGCTGGTCTCACTATCTGGTCTCCTCATCATATGGTCATGTATGGTCATGTATTTTGTGGTCAATCCATTGTTTAAAGCCATGGGGGGCAGCGGTGGCCTAGTGGTTAGGGAGTTGGCCCCGGATTGGAGGATTGTGGGTTCAAGCCCCTTACTGGTGAGTTGCCCTGAGGTACCCTTGAGCTAGGTGCCATCCCTGTCAGTTCGCTCCTCCCTGTGATGGGCTGGCGACCTGTCTAGGGTGTGTCCCTGTCCTTTGCCCTGTATGAGCTGGGATGGACTCCAGCACCCCCCTGCGACCCTAATTACGACAAGTGGCCCAGAAAATGACTGACTGTTTAAAGCCACTAAACCACAGCATTCACATTTCCAGCATTTACCTGATGCTCTTATCCAGTGACTGACTTCAGTGCTTTATATCCACATCTTATCTTCAATCGAGTAACCTGATAAAAATCTATTGCTGATTAACAAACTCCCAGCCAAGAAAAATACTTAACTGAACTGTAACTGACATGTTAGCAAACTCAAGCTGACCAAACTGTTAAGTCTACATTTATTCTGAAACTGACGTTAACTTATTAATGAAACTATTTGCTAAAATGTTAAAAACTTTAAAATGTTGTGACAATTTAATTTAGATATAATTTTAAAAAATGTAAATATTACATGTTATATTATTTTTTCATCAAAATTGTCTCTCTGGTTCTATGAATGCACAAGAAAAAAAAAACAAATAGCAAGCATCAAAGTTTTAAGAAAGATTTTGAATATATTTTCATTATAGGTTTGGCTCTATTATTATTATTCATGTGTGATAAAACTACTCATCCTTACTAAAGGAGCCAAAATATTGAGAAACATTGCACATGTTGCATGTTTAAGCCTTTCATCTAATCTTTTTATTTATTTATGACAACTTGTCATTGTGAAACAAAGCACGGCGCATAGTGTCGCCAACTCTCTAACCATTAGGCCACTGCTGTTTGTTTATTTGAATACTTAATTTTTGCTGAATAAAAGATCAACCCTTCAGAGTTTATTCATTCACATAATGTTAATCTTTCTTTTTTAATCACAGTTTAGTTGTAATCAGGAGGGGAATTGTCAATGGCTGGACCATCAGGATTCTCTCTCTGCTCCCACACACCTACAAACAAAACCTTCTGTGAAAAAAAGCAGATGCCTTTGGATCATTTTCCTAAACAAAGAGTAAAGAATTCCCCGTCATCATCCCTCTAGTTCTCTACAGGTCAGAACAATATTTCTAGTTTCTAGTTCTCAAAAATAAAAAAATGAAAAAAGCACGGTAGTGGAACATTGACTGGCAACATTCTTGAGTAAAACTCATTACTCACACTTTAAATGCTGTGAAATTTTAAATTTTCATATTTTTAGTCACCTGACAGTATGCTTAAATAGGTCAGTTCACTAAAATGAATCAGTCATTTAAAAGTGATTTGATCCAGATGTCAAATATGTTTACATTTATGTAAATCACCTCTTTTATTCTAACAATAAAAAGGTCCTCTGAGCGTTCATGAATGAAGAGCAGAATCGTCACCAGTGCTGAACATCCTGCTCTTTAACACCATGTGCTCCATCTTTCTTCTGCTGTTTCTGACAGCTGCATCCTGTAAGTGTTATTCACAGACAGATAAATACATCATTAATGAATATCATCCACCTCTGTTGAAAGAAAACCTCGTAGGTCATACATAATGCATTAACTCAATATGAGATGGAAAATGCAAATCAATATGAAGATTTGTCTTTTATTATTATTATTTATTTATTTGTTTCTTAATTGTATAAATATTTGTAAAGTTATGCACGATCTTTTCTTACTTTTTGATCCTGTTGATCTTTTACAGATGTTCGCTGTATTGAACTGATCCAGTCACAGAATGTGGTTGTTCATCCTGGTGAGTCATTTACTATTTCCTGTAAATTTGGAATATATTGGATACGTCTACAGCAGCAGCTCTGATGTGAAAGATTCACTAAAGAGCAAGATCAGTCTCTCTGCTGACATCTCCAGCAGCCCAGTGTTTTTAAAAGGGCAGAATTTCCAGCCTGAGGACGGCGCCGTGTATTACTGTGCTCGTGACTCAACCTGCTGCTGCTGCACAGAAACTAAAGTAGCTCTGAGTTCAGTTTCACATTAGCACTTTGTGCTTCACATCCATGGAATCAGGGATCTACAGCTGTGCTGTCACTTTACAGTGTTGTAATTTGACATATTTTAACGTAAAATTTTCCATTCATTTTTGCATTACTTCTAGATCAATAACAAATTTGGTTTCTCTTCTAAAGGTGTGGAAGGCACTGAGTTAGTTCATCCTGCAGGGGGAGTATTTCTCTGTTACACTTAATCAGCAATGATAAAGTTTGAACAGGGAGTGGGCTATGACCATTAACCACTATACGGTTTCCATGAAAAGCCGCATCATGCAATATTTACTATTTATAGCTTTTTTTAAATTTATTATTTTCAGTCCAGTCTAGTTCTAATTCTGTCCATTCTCGTCACGCCCAATGAAAATCTCAGCATCTTTAACTCCAACACCTCCATCTCCTGTCACTACATGCATTTATTACATGGATCAGATTATTCTGGGTTGATCAGTTTAGTTTTCATTTCTTTTTATTCAAGGAACTGAAAATATAAATTTAATCCAGCACTTCCACTCAAACAATGCCATTTTAAACCATTATATTATTTCAACCAGCATAATATCATTTCATTTTAACATTAAGCTTCATAAAACTCTAAAAGTATTAGTTATTTGAACTTTTCACATTAAGTAAACTCATTGCATGGAATATGTACCTAAACTGGTATTTACACAAGCACAATGAAAAATAAAAACATTCCTAAAGCTCAGTACAATGTTTATACATTTATTTTACTGCTTCTATGAAAAAAAGTAGTTTAAAAACATGTTTTTTTTTGTGGTTTACGAAAGAAAGTACTAAAAGTATTGTAAGTATTGAAATATTTGATGCCACGCTCATACCTACTGCATACAAAGTAGTCGAAACTCACTCAGGATGAATAGAATGATTGGTTAGACTGAAAAGTGTAAAACAGACCAGTAGAACAGTAAGTTGAGCTATTCTAGCCACATCCTCCAGAGCTGCTCATGTAAACTCTTGTTCCTCATTCTTTATATTTTTCTTCGTTTTTCTGTACATCTGTCACCTTTATAAGAGCCCTGTAACACCCAAATTCCCCATTTGTGGGATAATAAAAGATTACTCTACTCTACTCTACTCTACTCTAAACAGGGATATCTCTGCAGATCCTCTGGACACTAAAACACCTTCAGTTTAGTTCAGTGCCCGTTAATGTTACAGCAGCATGCAGCCTTTACAGAGTCTGCAATATTTTCATATTGCTTTTATAAATGTAAAGGAAATTGAGAGTAATTGAATAATGTGGCAAATGATCAGAAGCAAGTCCACACTCATAATATGTTTCTTGCATCTATTCTGCAGTTTAGCAAGATGTTTTAAATAGAATCACTCCTCTCATTAAGTGTCCTCTTCAAGTGCCTGCTCAGTCAGAGGGGTCAGTAAAAGTAGCTTCAAATGGAGCCCACATTCTGACCTGTGCCTGCAGTGGATTCAGTGTCAGTAGTTATAAAGTACTGGACCCATCAGGCTCGTCGGAAAGCACTGGATCATTTATTATTATTCTGATTCTGACAAAAGCACAGCCCTACAGAGCAGGTTCACTGTATCCAAGGACAGCTTGAGTATCTAGCTTCGCATTTCTGTCTTCTACCTCTGTTTTCCACAAGATGATATTTCTAACCTCAGAGCAGAGTAGAGAGAGGTGCAGGACACTCAAAAAAAGGGTGAAAAGAGTTTGAGTTGTTACATAATCAAAAGAATGTGGTTTCCAGAACACTGGCTATAAACATGTTTTCACAAATAATCCCCCAATTTAAAAAAAAGTTTTCTGGCCATTAGTTTTTGGACAGGCTTTAATAACTGTATGCAGGAATATTTATGCATTTACAATAAATGTTCTTTATTGGAAATAAAAATGGTGCTAACACTGTAAATCAGGCTATTAAATTACACCCAGGTAACCATAATATCTTTATTATGTTTAGGCTATTGGGCAGCGGTGGCCTAGTGGTTAGGGTGTCGGCCCCGTGATCGGAGGATTGGGGGTTCGAACCCCTTCCCAGTAGGTCGCCCTGAGCAAGGTGCCGTCCCCGTCCTGCTCCTCCCTCTATTTTGAAATAGACACAAATACTCAAAATAAATAAATACATTAGAAAAGATCAAAATAATTCAGAAAAAAAAACATTTCAGGATCATTTCTAAAACTTCAGAAAAATATAATTAGCAAATCTTTAGAGAATTTCAAAATATTTATTCTAAAGTGTAAAAGTTCAATGACAATAGTGTTAGCACTATTTTTATTTCCAATAAGAAAATTGTTATGTAAAAGCATAAATATTCCTGAATACACTTATTAAAGCCTGTCCAAAAACAAATGGCCAGAAAACAGTTTTTAAAATGGGAGGCTTCACCTCATTCTTAAATTATTATAATGCTAATTTATGATTATTTACAGTAAAATTCTGTAAACATGTCAGCTGTTGAAATTACCCTTTTATTTTTTCACAAAATAATATTTCTAATATATTTTAAAAGTATATTTTAAACCTGGTCTCAAAACCTAAAGTTCTTACACATTACCTTTTATTGTGGACACATTTACAAGGGACGGGAACGTGACATAAATGTTCAGTGGTCTAGTGGCAGGGCACTTGCCTATGAACCTCTGGATCAAGAGGTCCACGGTTCAAATCCCTCCTCTAGCACTACCACCACTGGGTCCCTGAGCAAGACCCTTAACCCTGAGTGTCTCCAGGGGGACTGTCCCTGTAATTAGGACATGGAGGTCACTCTGGATAAGAGCGTCTGCTAAATGCCGTAAATGTCTTTAACATCTTTAACATCTGAGTCCAGCAGGGGGCGCTCGTCACTGAAAAAGTAACCTTGCACGGCACTCTTACTGTCAGTCCTCATGAGGTCTTATGCAAATGTATATTAAGCCCCTACATAAGCAGCAAAGCAGAAACTGTGAGTTTAAGAAGTCAGAACACAGTAAGACCATGTTGTTCACATCTTTAGTTCTTCTGCTGACGGCAGCGTGTAAGTGTTTTAGCATTTTTAATAAAGATAAATACATTATTTAAAAAATAAATAATTTACTCTCCTCTTCTTGCTCGTCTCTCTGTGTTTAGGTGTTCACTCTCAGGTTGTTCTCACTCAGTCTGAGGGGTCAGTAACAGTGACTCCAGGTGGATCCTACAGGCTGACCTGTGCCTGCAGTGGATTCAGTCTGAGCGGCGCTTACATGCACTGGATCCGTCAGGCTCCTGGGAAAGGACTGGAATGGATCATTTATTATTATTCTGATTCTGACAAAAGCTCAGCTCGGGCAGTGCAGGGCAGATTTACAGCTTCCAAGCACAGCTCGAATCTCTACCTTCACATGAGTCAACTGAAGCCTGAAGACTCTGCAGTGTATTACTGTGCTCGAGGCTCACTGTGGTGGGACTGATACAGACAGCTGTACAGAAACCCTTCAGGTGAAAGAGTAGAGCAGGGAAAAAAGACATGAATACTTCTGAAAATATCTTTTGAATAACAAAATATTAAACCATTAGAAGGGGGGCAGCGGTGAGCTGGTGGTTAGGGAGTTGGCCCCAGGTCAGAGGTTTGGGGGTTCAAACCCCTTTCTGGTGGGTTGCCCTGAGGTGCCCTTGAGCAATGTGCATCCCTGTCAGTTCGCACCTCCCTGTGATGGGCTGGCGACCTTTCCAGGGTGTGTCCCCCGTCCTTTGCCCTGTGTGAGCTGGGATGGACTCCAGCACCCCCCCAAAACCTGCTTAGGACAAGTGGCCCAGAAAATCACTGAATAACTGACTAAACCGTTACAAATGCGGATTCCAGGCAAAGATGTATTAAGGGAAGGTTTTTTCTATAAAAGATTACACTTTGTTGTGTAATGTTATTGGCTGAACTGGTCCTTATTTAAAGCTGCAACAGGTGTTGCTGTGTTTTTATCACCATTAAATCTATTCAGAGCTGCATTTGCTCTTTAACCAAACAAACGTTTGTCATCTTAGTATAACCAGAGAGATATTTAAGGTGTTTCAAGGTTTTTCTTCAAGGCAGCTTTCAGTCACCCAGTGTTTACATCTCATCACACCCCAGAAGTAATAATAATAATAATAATGTACAATACAATAACAATATACATTAATATAATATATAATAATAATTATTAATGTATGTTATATTATATATTAACAAGCAATGTAATGTTATGATGAGTTGTGGAGTCTGATGGCTGCAGGTAGGAATGACCTGCGGTAGCTCCTTCTTCACTGTGGGTGTAACAGTCTGCTGCTGAACGAGCTGCTCAGTGCTCCTACAGTCTCGTGTAGGGGGTGGGAGGTGTTGTCCATGATGGATGTTAGTTTGGAGAACATCCTCTCCTCCCCTACCTGCTCGATGGACTTGAGCGGGCAGTCCAGGACAGAGCTGGCCCTCTTGACCAGTTTGTTTAGTTTCCCTCTGTCCCTCTCTGAGACTCTTCCACACCAGCAGACCACAGCGTAAAAAACAGCCGACGCTACCACAGTGTCATAGAATGTTCTCATGAGATTTTTGTTTACTCCAAAGGACCTCAGCCGCTTTAGCAGGTGTAGACGACTCAGGCCCTTTTTGTACAGAGCGTTAGTGTTAGTGGACCAGTTCAGTTTATTGTTGATGTGGACACCCAGGTGTTTGTACTCCTCCATCGTTTCAATGCACAAACCCTGGATGTCCACCGGTGTGATGGGGGGTGACTTCCTGCGAAAGTCAATCACCAGTTCCTTCGTCTTGCTGGCATTGATGCGCAGATGATTTTGATCGCACCATCTGGTCCACACCCACTCCCTCCAACTTCCCCCTCAGAACTGAAGGCCGGATCGTGTTGAAAGCACTAGAGAAGTCAAAGAACATGACTCTCACAGTGCTCTTGGCACTCTCCAGGTGAGTAAGGGCCCGATGCAGCAGGTAGATGACAGCGTCATCCACCCCAATGTGCGGCACACTCCAGGCTGAGGCTGAGGTTAAAGATGTAGGTGATAACCTCACAGAGTTGATCTGCACAGTCCCTCAACAGGCTGGAGCTGATGCCATCCGGACCTGTGGCTTTCCTGTGCTTCAACTTCCTCAGCTGACACCGCACCTGGTCAGTTGTGATGGAGAGGCTATCGTGTGGGGAGAGAGTGGGAGCCTCCTGATGAGTGGGGTAGCAGGAGGGGGCAGTCGAGTCCTCAGGGGAAAGGGGGGGTAGAGAAGGAGAAGATAAAGATAAAAGGCTAATATCCCTGGTGGGGGTTGCACAGAGGTGTGAAGGGGAGGTGCCGTTGGAGTTTGCAAGGAGCTGTGAAGGGGGGCACTGGCATGTGATGAGCTTTGATGGTTGGGTGAGGGGCAGATTCCTGAGTCAAACCTGTTAAAGAACAGATTTAGACTATTAGCCCAGTCCTGATCTCCAGACTCTGGACCTGCCCCACTCACTGTGCTCCTTCCAGTAATGGTGTTCAATCCTCTCCACACACCTCTGACGTTGTTCTGTCTGAGCTGCTCCTCCAGCCTCTCTCTGTATCTGTCCTTCCCCCTCCTTATCTCTCTTTTCAGCTCCTTCTGAGCTGTTCTCATTGCCTCCTTATCTCCTGATCTGAAGGCTCTTGACTTCTGCTTCAGCAGAGCTCTCAGATCAGGGGTCAGCCATGGTTTATTATTGGAGTAACACCGTACTCTCCTGGTCGGTACAGTGTTCTCCACACAGAAGGTGATGTAGTCGGTTATGCAGACTGTTAAGCTGTCGATGTCCTCTCCATGTGGGCTGCACAGCACCTCCCAGTCTGTGGTTTCGAAACAGTCCCTGAGTGCCATGCTAGACTCATCAGACCATCCTCTCACATACCTCGTAGTGGGGGGTTGATTGCATACTAGAGGTGTGTAAGAGGGAACCAGATGGACCAAGATATGGTCTGAGTGTCCCAGTGGAGGGAGGGGTGATGCTCTGTATGCATCCTTAGTGTTTGCATACAGCACGGAGGTTGTGCGGCCGAAATTCCAGCTCCAGCAACCAGGAAGGTGAGGCTGTGAAGATGGTCTTCACGTTGGTCCCGAGAGGCGGGGCCGCGAGGCCCACCTGTCTGTCAGCCCAAGATGGTGGGACTAAAAGCACATCTACCGCTTACACCACGGAGAAGGAGGCTGCAAGGTTTGTTCCCGCGGTGAGACTGCGATTCCGCCCGAGTCAGACCAGGTAGGCGGGACCTCGGCGTTGTCACTCACATCACTTTATGTAGGCGGGGTCTCAGCGCTGTTCTCCATGCCTGTCCGGGGGGCGGGGTGTCAGCGTGACAGCAGAGCGCGCTCTGCTCTGATTGGGCACCGCGGGGCGCAGTGCAGTGACAGGTGTGCTCCACTGGGTCCGGTTTATAAACCCCGACGATCAGAGTAGAGCATCTGTCACTGTATGAAGTTTCTATTTTATTTGTATTTGTGTATTTGTTTCTGAGCAGTTGTGTTAATTACGACAGTCTGCACTGATGACCAGACCAACACCATCAGCGGTACATGTTCACTGCTCTGAACAAACTTTTAAAAATGTTTTTACTTTGCTACTTTTTTGAGAGTAAATTAGTTAGGCGTGAATATTAGTAAATAAAAGTACATGTATATTGCAGTAGGTGCACAACCCAGCCACTAGGGATGCACAAGCCAGTGTATTTCTTCGTGCCGGTCCCAAGCCCGGGTAAATGGGGAGGGTTACGTCAGGAAGGGCATCCGGTGTAAAACTTTGCCAAATCAATATGCGGACAACGATACAGAATTCCATACCGGATCGGTCGAGGCCCGGGTTAACAACGACCGCCATCAGTGCTGTTAGCCTACAGGGTGCTGGTGGAAATTGGACTACTGTTGGCCAAAGAAGAAGAAGAAGAGGAGGAAGGCATGTCCAGAGGGAGAAGGAGAGAAAGAAGGAGAGGAGAGTGGAAGTGAGGGTAGGGACTTTGAATGTTGGCAGCATGACTGGTAAAGGTAGAGAATTAGCTGATATGATGGAGAGAAGGAAGGTTGACATTTTGTGTGTGCAAGAGACTAGATGGAAGGGTAGTAAGGCCAGGTGTATTGGAGGGGGGTTTAAACTGTTCTACTATGGTGTGGATAGAAGGAGGAATGGAGTAGGTGTTATCCTGAAGGAAGAGCATGTGGAGAGTGTTTTGGAGGTGAAGAGGGTGTCAGGGAGGGTGATGAGTTTGAAGCTGGAAGTTGAAGGTGTGATAATGAATATTGTTAGTGCTTATGCTCCACAAGTTGGTTGTAAGATGAAAGTGAAGGAAAAATTCTGGAGTGAGTTCGATGAAGTGATAGAGAGTGTACCCAGGGGAGAGAGAGTGGTGATTGGTGCAGATTTTAATGGTCATGTTGGTGAAGGGAACAGAGGTGATGAGGAGGTGATGGGTAGGCATGGTGTCAAGGAGAGGAATGCTGAGGGTCAGATGGTTGTTGATTTTGCAAAAAGGATGGAAATGGCTGTAGTTAATACTTATTTTAAGAAGAGGGAGGAGCACAGGGTGACGTATAAGAGTGGAGGAAGATGCTCACAGGTGGATTATATTCTTTGCAGGAGGGTCAGTTTGAAAGAGATCAGAGACTGCAAAGTAGTGACAGGGGAGAGTGTAGCTAAACAGCATAGGATGGTGGTCTGTAGGATGACCTTGGAGGTCAAGAAGAGGAGGAAAGTGAGGGCAAAGCCGAGGATCAAGTGGTGGAAGCTGAAGGAGGAGGACTGTAAGGTGGAATTCAGGCAGGAGTTAACACGGGCACTGGGAGGTGTTGAAGAGCTACCGGATTGCTGGGAAACTACTGCAGAAGTGATCAGGCAGACGGCTAGAAATGTACTTGGTGTGACATCCGGAAGGAAGAAAGAGGATAAGGAGACCTGGTGGTGGAACCAAGAAGTCCAGGAGTGTATTCAAAAGAAGAGGGAGGCAAAGAAGACATGGGACAGTCAGAGAGATGAAGGAAGTAGACAGGTGTACAAGGAGATGAACCGCAGGGCGAAGAAAGCAGTGGTGAAGGCCAAAGATAAGGTGTTTGGTGAATTGTATGAGAGGTTGGACAGTAAAGAGGGAGAAAAGGACCTTTACCGATTGGCTAGACAGAGAGACAGATCTGGGAAAGATGTGCAGCAGGTCAGGACGATTAAAGATAGAAATGGTAACGTACTCACAGGTGAACAGAGCGTGTTGAGCAGATGGAAGGAATACTTTGAGGAGCTGATGAATGAAGAAAATGTGAGAGAGAGAAGACTGGATGATGTGAGAAGAGTTAACCAGGAAGTGCAGCAAATAAACAAGATGGAAGTAAGGGCAGCGATGAAGAGGATGAAGAATGGAAAGGCTGTTGGACTGGATGACATACCAGTGGAAGCATGGAGATGTTTAGGGGAGATGGCAGTTGAGTTTCTGACCAGATTGTTTAACACAATCTTGGCAAGTGAGAAGATGCCTGAGGAGTGGAGACGAAGTGTACTGGTACCGATCTTCAAGAATAAGGGTGATGCACAGAGCTGTAGTAACTATAGAGGGATAAAGTTGATCAGCCACACCATGAAGTTATGGGAAAGAGTAGTAGAAGCTAGGTTAAGAAAAGAGGTGAGGATCAGTGAACAGCAGTATGGTTTTATGCCGAGAAAGAGCACCACAGATGCAATGTTTGCTCTGAGGGTGTTGATGGAGAAGTACAGAGAAGGTCAGAAGGAGCTGCATTGTGCCTTTGTGGATTTGGAGAAAGCATATGACAAGGTGCCTAGAGAGGAGTTGTGGTTTTGTATGAGGAAGTCTGGTGTTACAGAGAAGTATGTGAGAGTAGTTCAGGATATGTATGAGGGCAGTGTAACAGTGGTGAGATCTGCAGTGGGAGTGACGGATGCATTTAAAGTAGAGGTTGGATTACATCAAGGATCAGCACTGAGCCCGTTCTTGTTTGCAGTAGTAATGGACAGGTTGACGGACGAGGTTAGACAGGAGTCTCCGTGGACGATGATGTTTGCTGATGATATTGTGATCTGCAGTGAGAGTAGGGAGCAGCTTGAGGAGAACCTGGAGAGATGGAGATATGCTCTGGAGAGGAGAGGAATGAAAGTGAGTAGGGCAAAGACAGAATACATGAGTGTGAATGAAAGGGAGGAAAGTGGAGTGGTTAGGATGCAGGGAGTGGAGGTAACAAAGGTGGAGGAGTTTAAATACTTGGGATCAACAGTTCAGTGTAACGGCGAGTGTGGAAGAGAGGTGAAGAAGAGAGTGCAGGCTGGTTGGAATGGGTGGAGAAGAGTGGCTGGAGTGATTTGTGACAGACGCATACCAGCTAGAGTAAAAGGGAAGGTTTACAGGACAGTTGTGAGACCAGCTATGTTGTATGGGTTGGAGACGGTGGCACTGACGAAAAGGCAGGAGGCGGAGCTGGAGGTGTCAGAGTTAAAGATGCTGAGATTTTCGTTGGGTGTGACGAGGTTGGACAGGATTAGAAATGAGTATATTAGAGGGACAGCTCAGGTTAGACGTCTTGGAGACAAGGTTAGAGAAGCAAGGTTGCGTTGGTTTGGCCATGTGCAGAGGAGAGACGATGATTATATTGGAAGGAGGATGTTGAGGATGGAGCTGCCAGGAAAGAGGAGAAGAGGAAGACCAAAGAGGAGGTTTATGGACGTGGTGAGAGAGGACATGCAGGTGGTCGGGTTGAAGCAGGAAGATGCAAAAGACAGGAAGAAATGGAGACAGTTGATCCGCTGTGGCGACCCCTAAACGGGAGCAGCCGAAAGAAAAAGAAGAAGAAGATTGCAGTAGGTGCACCTGCTGTCTGATGTGCTGTGATTCTCCATCACTGAGTTCTCCTCTTTACTCCTGATCATGAACACAGAATTGATCATTGCACGTTTTCAGTGCAGACACAAAGGCATGATGAAGTTTAAAATCATCTGTTAGAAGACTGGTTCCTCACATCACACTGACATTTAAAATATTACAATTCCAGATGAACACACTTTTTATTTTATTTATTTATTTTGTGTGTTTGGTTTGGTGGCACTTTAACTACAGTAAATGGTTACAGATGGTCAAAATCTGCCAATTACAACTTTATATGAACAACATTACATTTGACATCTGATGTGACGTGTGTTACTTGTTTCTGTCAGTGTTGGGACACAAGGTTCAGAAAATTATATTCACACATTTAAATATCTGTATAAACATGATTATTTGCCTTTTTGTGAAAGTACAGCCTGGAAGGGTTTCCATAGACAGAAACCTGAAATCTGCTCTCAGCGAGTTAAGCTCAGTCGTTCAGACTCATTCCTTCACGTTCATTACGTTCTGAACGATGTCTGGCATCTGTCCCTTCACACAAGCCCCTCTGAGTCCATAATGTTTGTGCTCTTGGTTCACATTCACGCTCTAAGAAAAAAAAATATTATCTTGCAATGTATAAATCTACTGCCCTCAGCTTGTGTCCTAAATACCTCATCATGCTTTTCATGCTTCACTAGATATGCAAATACCTGCAGCCCCTTATTGTTATTTAGGAGAAACGACTCTCTCCATGAATCTGTGGAGAACAGAAAAGACCACAAAGCACGGCGTGCACTTTGGCACACCATGTCTTCTACATCTCTAATAGTCCTGCTGGCAGCTGCATCCTTTAAATGTTTCATAAAGGAATACTGTTTAATTCGTCTTCTTTTCAAAGAAAAGATGGTAAATATAAGACTTTGTTTTTGATCTACAGATGTGCACAGCTTTGACTTAGCCTGGTTCCATGATGGTTTGTCCAGGTCAGAGTCTGAACATTGACTGACTGAATATGAAACCTTGCAGTTGGTCATTTTCTGCTGCTTGTCGCAAACAGGGTCGCGGGGGAGTGCTGGAGTCCAACCCAACGCACACAGGGCGAAGGAATGGGGGGACGCACCCTGGATAGGTCGCCAGCCCATCACAGAATTTCATATTCAGTTACTAGTTATTGGACCGCTTGGATCAGACAGCCTGCAGGAAAAGCTCTGGAGTGAATTGGAGTTATCAGTAGTAGTGGGAGTCTATATTACAGTGTTAAACTGAAAAACATGTTCAGCATCTCCAGAGACACTGGAACCAACACAATAACATTACATTTACAGAAGACACAGCTGTGTATTACTGTGCAAGAAACTCACAGTGAGACTAACTAAAGCACATACTAAAGCACTTCAGTACTTTGCAAAATACGCATAGCACATCTTGCAGTTTAACTTTGAAGCATATTTGAAGGCTAATCAGAAATGTTAGGCAAATTTTCAGTTTAATGCTACTACAGAACCAGTAGCTGTCATAGTGTGTATTTAATACAGAGACACACACTCTAACCAAACCACATTGACCCTGATACAGATGTCATTCCTGCTACTGTTGCGCTCCTTATCTTCTTGTTTCGGCTGCTCCTGTTCAGGGATCGCCACAGCGGATCATCAGTTTCAATTTCTTCCTGTCTTCTGTATCCTCCTCCTTCAAACCAACCACTTTCATGTCCTCTCTCACCATGTCCATAAACCTCCTCTTTGGTCTTCTTTTCCTCCTTCCTGTCAGCTCCAACATCCTCCTACCAATATAATCCTTTTCTCTCCTCTGGACATGTCCAAACCAGGCTCTGAGATGTGGAATTCCTCAGGATGGAACAAAGGTGTTCATCTGTCAGACGACTCCTGTGATATGTTTTGGTCATCTTCAGGGAAGAGAACAGTTGCTCACATAGATAAGTGCTGCCGAACATGGAGAGCATCTGAGCAGCTTGGGTGCGGAGCTGAGGCATTGTGTCAGGGATGAAATGTGGAAAATGTGCAGCACCCACAGCATCATACTTTGACTTCAGTGTGTCTCTACACTGGAGTTAATCAGCTCCATTTGAAGGTCGGTAGCTGCGTTTTCCACGTCAACTGCAAACCTATTATTGAGCAGTTCAAACCTACGTTTCTGGACATCAAAGTCGGCAAATCGTCAGGTAAACTCAGTACTCAGAGTAAACTGTGCACATGGGAACATGACGGTAGAGATCTGCGTTTTAATGGTTTGGCAGCAGGGAAAATTGCCAAGGTTTTCTTGCAGGGTCTGATTCTCCCACAGGCACAATTTAGTTTTAAAAGCCTTCACTGCAGTGTACAGGTCTGTGATGATGCGTTCCCGCCCCTGAAGCTGCAGGTTCAGTGCATCGAGATGGCTCGTGATGTCACACATAAAGGCCAGCTCACACAGACATTTTTGCTCCCGGAGCTCTGCTGCATCTTTCCCTTTGCTTTCCAGAAACTGAAATATTTCCTCACGCAGCTCCAAACATCTGTTCAGTACTTTTCCTCGGCAGATGCGGCATGTCTGCATATTCCTGGACCACAATCCTCCAAAAAAGACTTGAACTGGCGGTGATTCAGACCTTTGGCTCTTATAAAGTTCACTACTCCTCCTACTGTGGTCATAACATGCTCCATCTTTAGGGCTTTGCCACGCAGTGATTCTTGACGTATAATGCAGTGATAAGCAGTTCGCTCACCTGTGTGCACTGTTCTCCTCCCACATCTTCTCCCGAACCCTGCCCACCAGTCCACATCGCTGGCGAACCATCTGTTGTTAATCCCACGAGTTTATACCAAGACAGCTTCATTTCTGTTACACATTTGGAAACCTCTTCAAAGATTTCCTTTCCTGTGGTTGTGCCATGCGTTGATTTTACTCCCAAAAGTTCCTCTGTAACAAACAGATTTGAGGTCACTCCACAGATGAAGACTGACAGCTGGGCAGTATCAGATATGTCGCTGCTCTCATCCAGCAAGGGAGAATGCAACAAATCTTTTCCATTTTCCATCAGCTGTTCATATAGATTGGTGGCAAGATCACATGTGCGATCAGCTACTGTGTTTCTGCTCAGGATCACATTTGAAAAGGTATGCTTTTTCTCTGGGCTCAAGATGTCACAAACTTTCATCATGCACTTTTTCACAAACTCTCCCTCACTGAAGGGCCGGGCTGGTTTTGCGATCTCTGCTGCCACAATAAAACTAGCCTTTACAGCAGCCTCACTTCGTGATGTGGCTTTTTTGAACATTGTCTGTTGTGAAACCAAACTTCTTTTCATCTCCTCTAATTTCTGGCGCCTTTGAGTCATGTCCACATCCTTGTACTTGTCGGGGTGTTTCTTTTTATTGTTTTGTCTAAAGTTGTTCTCTTTGTTTATAGGCAAGATGGCTCCACATACAAGACAAACAGGTCTGTCTTTTACATGTAAACAGATATTCTGCCTCCCACCTGCCCAGAAAGCTCCTGTTTTCTGCCTTTTTTTTTCGCCATTTTTGGGATGGGTAGCATGGTGCCAGTAATAGCATGAGGTTGCTATGACTACTGTCAACAGAGGAGAGGGTGTTTACAGGTCTGCCAAAACATTAACAGAGCATTCTGGGATTTGTAGCAGGCCATAGTTTTATATCTATACTTTAACTTAACTGAAGTGTTGCGTTTATTTAATGCTTTAGGTGCTGAGTTTGCAGGAAACATTAATAATTACCAGACAAAAATAAATACCAAACTAAAAACACAACATATACAGTGGCTCACCTCAACATAAGTGATAGTACAGTCAGAATATATCTAATAACTGTGACAGAAACCCCCCCAAATGGACACTCCTGGGGCGCAAGACCTTGTTTAGCCTGGAGCAGGGCCCTTGAAGGGAGGCCAAACAAAAATCAAATCAGAAATCTTAACATGGGCATTTCCAGGGCCGACATATGGCTGCAAGGGTTCCACTGTCCTACCGCAACCACGTCCAGGGCTATCCCAATGTCCCAGTCCATAACGTCCATAAAGTCCCGTACTTTGTGGCAGGTGCAAAACTCGCATTTCTTGCCGCAGAAGCCCCGTGGTGGGAGCGGGCAAAGATTCAGAAGCCCCGTTTTCCATTTTAGGTGCAGATGCAGTAGCCCCGCCCTCTGGGGCTAGCGCAGACTCGGAAGCCTCACTCTCTGTAGTGCGCAGACCATAGTAGTGGGCGAGGGGGCCAGCATCAGTAGTGGTGCAAAGCCCTGCCTTTCGGGACCAACGCAGAGGCCAGCATCGCAGCCCCACCTCTCAGGACTAATGCGGGAGAAATCACTAGCGCCAGCAGCTTCAGACAAAACTACTCGTCACCCCCCAGACGCCCTTTGTTATCCTCATTTTATTTTTCTGAAACACACTTGTCACACTCATCACTTCCATTGCAAATCTCAACATCTTTTATTCCGACACCTTCAGCTCCTGCTATCTTTTTTCAGCACCAATGTGCCTGCATGTATAAATAACAGGTCTCATTTAAAGTGAAAGTGAAAACCCTTGTCATTGCGAGGTCACAGCACTGCACACCATGAACCACAACAAAATTGGACCGCTGCTTTTAACCCATGCACACAAACACCGTGCAGCAGTGGGCAGCTATTGAAAGCGCCCGGGGAGCAGTGACGGGGACGGTACCTTGCTCAGGAGTACCTCAGGGCAACCTACTTGTGAGGGAATCGAACAATCTTCCGATGCAGGAAGATAACGTTCCATGTGCGAACGTTAGACTTAACAATGTAAAAGTTTTTTTGTGGTTTGATTTAAGTAACAGGTTGAATTCAATGATTTATTTATTTAGGGGCAGCGGTGGCCTAGTGGTTAGGGAGTTGGCCCTGCATCGGAAGATTGTGATTCTGCAATTCCGATGCACAATCTTCCGATGCAGGGCCAACTCCCTAACCACTAGGCCACCTATAGGCCATTTTTTTTTTTTAATTAATAATTTTCTTCTATTCTGAATGCATATGTTTTGCTAAATACAAAAATCCACCTTTCAGAGTTTCAGAGTTTTACTCAAACTTTTTGTAAACTCAGACTGTTTGCAAAATTTTACATTCTTACTTTTAGTTGCATGACATTATGTTTTAATGCTTGAATGAACTAATTCATTCGAGAGAATACATATGATTTGATCTAGAGGTGATACATGTTTACATGAATATAAATCACCCACTTGATGTCACAAAAGCAGGAAGGAACAGACACTTTAAAAAAGTCCTCTGAGCTTTAGTCAATGAAGAGCAGAAGTGGCGTCATTGCTGCTGCTGTTTCTGACAGCTGCATCCGGTGTTCTTCTCAGAGAAATAATACACATATATTAAACATGAACAATATCTACTGCTGATGAAAGACAATAGGTCATAAATAATGCATTAAAATGATGATTTTGATCTTTCTAAATCCACTCTGAATCACTTTTAATGGTCATTCTTTAATTGAATAAATATCTTTGAAAGTGTTCACCGAGTTGAACTGATCCAGTCACGGACAGTGGTCACACGGCCTGGCGAGAAATTATTAAATGTGAATTGTCTGAATTCTTAATATCTCGCTATCGTCCTTATTTATTTATGTGTTTGTTTATTGCTATACATATATAATTTCTGGCCTGCTCTGCAACTTTGACAGAGCCATACTGTAATATACAACATGAAAGATATCAGCTGCTGTTATCTGTCACGGTAGATGCTCTGCTCTGACTGAGCAAACCTGCTTTATAAGTCTCGATGAGTCAGAACACAGTGTCAGACATTCGAGTTGTTACTATCACTCAGGTTCGCTCTGGGGTACTAGTGGTTTCTGAGTTCTATGTATATAAGTGATGTCTAATAAAGTTCAGTACGAGACTCCCAGCTACGTGCATATGTCCAGCCCACACCACCCAAGCCTTACATTTTCACTTTTCACAAAATGTTTTGTTTTTTAATATGTCTGTTATAGCATTCCCTTATAGTATGATGATATTATGTATGAATACTAATATAGTATGAATGGATATTAGTGCCTTGATATGCATATGGCGTGATTGTCAGTTTTAAGAAGCTGGATTCCACATTTACCACATTTTGCTTTAACAGAGCTGACATTGCAGGGCTGTGACCAGTGTCAGCTTTATTGTGTTAATATTTCACAACAAGCTGGATGACAGAAATGGTCCAAAAATCATAAGAATAAAATTCTGTTTCTTGAATACAAACAAAAACTTCCATTAAGTTTCTATTTTAGAGATCTGGGGGCAATAATATGTAAATCTAAATGTCGTAAATAAAAGCATTTCTGTCATCCAGTGAGGCAGCGGCAGTCTAGTGTTTAGGGAGTTGCCCCCACATCGGAAGATTGTGGGTTCGATTCCCCTCACCAGTCGGTTGCCCTGAGGTGCCCTTGAGCAAGGTACTGTCCCGGTCACTACTCCCCAGGTGCTTTCAGTAGCTGCTCACTGATGCATGGTCTTTGCATGGGTTAAATGCAGAGGTCCAATTTAGCTGTGGTTCACTGTGTGCATTAGCTGTTACCTTGCAATGATGAGGGTTTTCACTTTCAAAGAAACTGTCACGCAAAACACTGAGTTCACTGAGTGGCTGCATTGAGCTGGTTTAGATGTGAGCCATGTTAATCCTGGGCAATCCTTCTCCACCATCTGCAGGATTACTGGTTATTCAGTCACAGGTGGAGGCTGTTACACTTACTGAATACAGAAGCACCAGAACATACTGGCCCTTTCCACATCCAGTGCAGCTTGAACTAGATAAGTTCCCATCACTGTAGACTCCTCCAGTAACACGCTCTGTCTAGAACTTTCAGCCTGAAGATACGGTGCTGTGTTACTCAGGAATCACTGTCACAGGCTAGAGGCTCTACATAAACCAACACTTCCTCAGCCCCACAAGATCCATCAGTTTAAATGAACTGTACTTGACTGAACTGTAGGGGGGAATGTTTCTCTATTATACACAATGTAGTGGGTGAAGTACTTCAAATTAAACAAGAAACACCATCCAGATAAGGCGGAAATAAAAAAAAAAACACATCTCTGGTAACAGCTCGTATCCAGTGAATACAGTAGCTTGTTTCTGAGATCGTACAAGAAGCGGAGATGGAACCTTCTGGTGTTACAGTTACAGAGGCAGTCTGAGTGAGATCCACACAGTTTACACCACCTGAGAACAAGGATAGATCATGGTGTCATTAATAGCCTCTGAATACACACAGGCTTTCACCTGAAAATATCCTGACAACAAACAGAATAAAGAAATGTATTCCGGAGTCTGAATTTACACAATTTTAACATTAATTTTTTCTCTCATTCATTTTGGGGGGAGTGTGCAGTATGTCAAGAAGTCCCAGGTTCGAATTCCACCTCTAGCACTACCATCACTGGGTCCCTGAGCAAGACCCTTAACCCTGAGTTGCGAATCGCCGTGTGTGTCTGGGAGGGCGTCATGATGAACCCTTGAGCTAATGCCTCGGCAATGTACTCCTCCATTGCTCTCGCCTCTGGGCCCGATAATGGGTAGATACGAGAGCGAGGAGGTGTAGCACCAGGCAGGAGATTGATTGTGCAGTCCCAGGGTCTGTGTGGGGGAAGCCGTGTAGCCCTTCTGGAGCTAAAAACCTGCCTCCAGGGGGCGTACACTGTTGGGATGGATGGAGGTAGGTGAGCCAAGGGGCTCTCCACCGAGGTAGAGGACACAGATAGCCTTAGAGGGAGGCAACGGGCAGCGCACCCTGGAGCCCATGACTGGATCTGTCCCGTTGTCCAGTCCACTATAGGGTTGTGAGACCTCAACCAAGGGAGACCTAATACCATTTCGCAGCTGGACTGGGTGAGAACAAAGAAAGTGATGTTCTCTGTGTGGAGGGGCTGGACGGTGAGTTTGACTGGGTCGGTTACCTGTGACAACCCGTTATTAGGGATGGATCTCCCATCCACAGCTCGGATGGTAACCGATTGGTCTAATGCATGGCGTTGTACCCACAGACGATCTGCAACTGAAGCGGAGAGGAAGTTGCCAGCCGATCCAGTGTCTATTATTGCTGAAACATAAAACATTTTATCAACGTAACTCACAGCAACTTTCACCAAACATTGGTCAATCAACAAAGTGGTCTTTGAACGAACTTTTCTTACATAGTCTTTATTCCTTATAGATGGACAGTCTTTTTTCCAGTGTTTCAGACTGCCACAATGATGGCAAAGTCTCCAACTACCTTGCCGTACCTTTTCAGGCTCGGGCCTCGTGGCTCCAAGTTCCATTGGCTCTCCCCACTCTTGCCTCTGGGGTGCCCTTGGGGAAGCCGCCTGGCCCTGCGACGTGTGGGGAAGACTCCTAGGGCGTGGTCGTGGCGATCGGGATGGCTGTGACCGGCGGTGCTGGTCCAGTCGGATTGCTAGGTAGATGACCTCATCTAGCTCCAGTCCCACATCTCTGCATGCCAACTCCCGCTGGAGTTCCTCGTGCAGACCCACCCTGAACACCGTGAGGAGGGCCCTGTCGTCCCACCTGCTGTCCACCGCGAGGATGCGGAATTCTGTGGCGTAGTCCGCAGCCGAGCGAGCCCCCTGCCGGAGCCTCAGCAGTCTATCCCCACCGGATAGTCCATGGGCGGGGTGGTCAAAGACGGCACGGAACTGGTCACAAAACCGAGCATAAGACCGCACCACCCCGTGCTCTCGATCCCAGACTGCAGTACCCCACTCCGCCGCATGACCAGAGAGTTGCCCAATGAACGCGGTAATTTTCTCGCGGTCCGTCATGTGGGGAAATTGTTCGAAGTACATCGAAAAGGCGACCACGAAGCTACGACACGAGTCTGGATCGTCGGCATACCTCTCAGGCAGCGCCATGTGGAGTCCCGTGTCTCTGGGAGGCGGGGTGGCGCTCGTCTGCAGCTGCGGAGGAGGGGTGGACCGGCGGGCACCCTTAGCTCCTCCATCCGGCTCGAAAGCTATGCAAGGGCGGCGAAAATGTTGCGTAGCGTCCGCCCTTGCTCAATCACCCGCTCGCGAAGCTCCTCGACTTCTCCCTTCTCTCTTCGCGGGGGAAATCTCCGGCTGCGCCTCCTTGGTGGGTACGTTCATCTGTCATGTTTGGCCGTTCGGTGTGGAAAAAAAGGAGCGGAGGCGCAAACGCACGGAGACTGCAAAGCAACCACGTAGGGTCCGTTTATTGACAAACACCAACAGCACACAATGGTGAACGGACAATTCCGGATCGGCTTGGCTGCCTTAAGTGATCTCCGCTTCAGGTGTTGCAGATCCTGGTGAAATGAGAGCGAGAGTGAAAACACGGCTAGTACTCTGGAGACCGGGATCGAACTCCGGGTCGCGCCGTGACAGTTCTGCTGTTTTATTGTCCTCACTATGTTTTGTTTTATGTCATATTCTATGTTGTGCTGTATACAGAACCATGGTTCTGGAGGAACTTTATTTTGTTTCACTGTGTACTGTGTATTTGCCTAAAATGACGACAAAACCTTCTTGACTTGAGTTCACTTGAGTTGAATTGACTTGAGGCTCTTAATCCAGCAGGGGGCGCTCATCACTGAAAAACTGTTACTGCACTGTTGAAGTCACTGCTCATTATGTTTTATGCAAATTTCACTTTAGATCCTTCATAAGCAGCAAAGCAGAAACGGATTGCTGTTAAACCACAGTAAGACCATGTTCACATCTTTAGTTCTTCTGCTGACGGCAACATGTAAGTCTTTTCTAAGTAAGTCTCATCTCTGCTCTTCAGGACTGCTTTGAACGCACCGACTGGGACATGTTTAGGGAGGCTGCAACCTATGGTGACTCCATCAACCTGGAGGATTACACAGCTTCAGTGACTGGCTACATCAGCAAGTGCATTGAGGATGTTACTGTCTCCAAGTTCATCATCACACGACCCAGCCAGAAGCCATGGATGACTGCAGAGGTGCGCAGACTCCTGAGAACCCGAGACAAGGCCTTCAAGTCAGGGGATGAGGCCGCCCTAAGAACAGCAAGGGCGAAACTGTCTCGGGCCATCAGAGCAGCCAAGTGAGCTCACGCACAGAGAATTCATGGCCACTTCAGAAACCCCGGTGACACACGGCGCATGTGGCAGGGCATCCAGGCCCTCACCAACTACAGGACATCTCCACCTGCCTGTGACGGTGACTCCTCCCTCCCAGATTTGCTGAACCGCCTCTACGCACAGTTTGATGCAGTGTACAACATGTAAATGAGGAAGATCATCCCCCCTCCAAACGACCAGGTTCTCTGTCTGACCACGGCCGAGATGAGAAGATCTCTTCTCAGAGTCAACCCATGGAAAGCTGCTAGTCCAGACAACATTCAAGGTCGTGTGTTCAGAGGATGTGCAGAACAGCTGGCAGATGTTGTCACTGACATCTTCAACATCTCTCTGAGCACCACTGTTGTTCCAAAGTGCTTCAAGACCACCAGCATCATTCCAGTGCCAAAGAAATGAATGTGAATGTACTGTCTGCTGTGCTGTCTGTTGTTGTCTGTCTTGTCTGCACTTGTTGCCCTCTTTTGTGTATTATGTTGTTTTCTGTTGTCTTGTGTCTTGTGTGTAGCACCAGGGTCCTGAAGGAATGCTATTTAGTTTCACTGTGTATATGGCTGAAATGACAATAAAATCCTACTTGACTTGACTATGTGTTTAGGTGTTCACTCTCAGGTTGTTCTCGCACAGTCTGAGGGGTTAGTAACAGTGACTCCAGGCGGATCGTACAAACTGACCTGTGCCTGCAGTGGATTCAGTGTGAGTGACTACAGGATGTACTGGATCCGTCAGGCTCCTGGGAAAGGACTGGAATGGATCGTTTATTATTATTCTGAATCTTACAAAAGCTCAGCCCAGGCAGCGCAGGGCAGATTTACAGCTTCCAAGGACTGCTCGAATCTCTACCTTCACATGAGTCAACTGAAGCCTGAAGGAACTGCAGTGCATTACTGTGCTCGAGGCTCACTGTGGTGGGACTGATGTAGGAGGCTGTACAAAAACCCTGCAAGTAAAATGGAGGAGCAGAAAAACAAGGCAAAAGTACTTCTGAGAGAAGATAACTTTTAAATCAAGTAAACACATTTATCTTTATAGTTCAGTAAATGTTGTCCCCTTAAAAAACTCACCAGTTAAGTTAAAGATAATCTTAACCAGGTCTGAATGTGGTAAAACCTCTGAGAAACAGTGAGAAACAGTGAGAAAATTACATTACTCTACCACATTAATCTCATTCCACCACTTTAGACAAAAAGAAAGAGGAAGGGGGAGAGATGGTGTTTGTTACAGGTGAGGTGTGTTTTGGGCACGGTAGAGGGTGCTCTGTTCTGATTGAACACACCTGAGCAGGTGTGCCTCATTGGGGCTGACTATTTAAGCCCAGATGAGTCAAAACAGAGCGCGGCTCATTAGTTAGGCTCAGCCTACACTTTATGGTGGTTTTGTATTTGGTCATCTGGTTATCTTGGTTTAGACTGCAGCCCTTTGCTCTTGTTTTATAAATATTGTTAATAAAGTTATAACCCGAACTCCTGGCTCAGCACTGGCGCCCTCCCTGCACCCCGCCACCGTTACAGAAATGAGCCGCCAGTACCTGGACGTCGCGAGTCAGGAGTGTGAGCAAGAGTGGGTGTTGCGCACCTGTGCAGCCATGATCAAGAAGACGTTGGAGTTTATTGGAACCTGGGAGTGTGCCGGCGTGCGTTGAGTCCGTGGACCTCCGCGAGGTATTGGAGGGCGAGGATTGGGTACGACGGACGCCGGCGGCCACCGCCAGGGAGCTCAAGAAATGTCTGACACGGCTGACGTCAGATATCCCGCTCGTTAGCCGCCTGGGTCCCGAGATAGGCGCGGACTGGTTCAACTTCCTGCTGCAGAGGCTGGTCGCTCTAGCTGCAAACACACAGCGCTACCTCCACACGCTAAACCACGTGTATTTTTCCGCACGCGGCACGGAAGGCGGGGCTTCGTTGACGACAGGCGTCACGCAATGCGGAAGGATGCCAGTCAACGAGCCCTACGTCATTCAAAGTGGAACGTTGATAGTGGCGCCGCCCTGCGCTGTTCAACGCGGAAATTCAGCGCTGACAGTGCAGCGTGCCAAGCACCGCGATCCGCCAGCGGAGAAAGCGCCACGCGCAGCTGATAGCGGAGTTACGGTAAAGAATTCCTCCTGCGCAGCTAATGGAGGAGTTACGGGAAAGAATTCTCCCTGCGCAGCTAATGGAGGAGTTACGGTAAAGAATTCTCCCTGTGCAGCTAATGGAGGAGTTACGGTAAAGAATTCTTCTTGCGCAGCTAATGGAGGAGTTACGGTAAATGCAGTGCCCTGCACAGCTCAATGTGAGAACACAGTGGTGAACACAGCCAGCGCGAATAACAGCGAAACAGTGGAAATAAACGCTCCCTGCACTCTTAAACATGAAAGGAAGGCAAAGAAGGCCGCCCGCAATATGAGAAGCGAGGCAGTGGCAAAGAAGGCCGACGGCAGAGACCGCCTCCTGCATCGTGCAACCGGGGAGGTCAACCAAGAAAGCCCTTCACAGCAAGGAAAGCGGCATCAAGGAGTCGACCCCCAAACCCAGCATCACTGACCCGTCTGCTGCACAGAAAGTAGAGAAGGAGCAGCTCCAGGTCAGTGGGAAGTTTAGAATGAAAGTTCGGGTGCAGATGCAAATTGAACATGAGGCTGCAGTAACCATTCAGACGCAGGTGAGGAAGCACTTGAGCAGAAAGTACTACCAGAAGCTACTGTGGGCAGACAGGACTGTTCAGCGTTATTACCGAGCTAATAAGATGATGAAGCAAAAAATGAAGTCTTTGAAGGAGAAAAAGATGGCTGCTGTTGTTCTGCAAGCCGCATTCCGAGGGATGAAGACCAGACAAACTCTGAAACAGAAGCACCAGGCTCACTGTACTCGGACACGATATGTATGCATCAAGTATGCTGCTATTGCCATCCAGCTTAGGTATCGCTCCACACTTGATGCCAGAAAACAGAGGGAGGAATTCCTGAAATTGCGCTCTGCTGCAATGTTCCTGCAAGCCTGCTTCAGAGGTCACAGGGTCAGAAGGGAGGTGATCCTGCAACATCAGGCAGCTTCCCTGATTCAGGCTGCGTTCAGAAGACACCGGGAGGTAGTGTCTTCTTTTCATCATTCAAAGAAATTATAGGTCCTACATTAAGGGTAAATTTGAACATGAGAAATTCCAGATTTTGAAAAGGTCTGTGATACGCATCCAGGCAGCTTTTAGGGGTTATTCTGTTCAAAAGAATGTTGCTGCAATACACAAAGCTGCCACCATGATTCAGGCCGCGTTCAGAAAACACCGGGAGGTAGTAAAGTATCAGGCCATAAGGGTGTCAGCCATCATCATTCAAAGAAATTATAGGTCCTACATTAAGGGTAAATTTGAACGTGAAAAATTCCAGGTGTTAAGAAGGTCTGCGATATGCATCCAGGCAGCTTTTAGGGGTTATTCTGTTCGAAAGAATGTTGCTGCAATGCACAAAGCTGCCACCATTATTCAGGCTGCAGTAAGAATGCACCAGCAAAGATTGCTTTTCAAGAAGCAATGCTGGGCAGCAAGCTTTCTTCAGAGGAGGTTCAGAAGGTGGAAGCTTGGGCATCAACAAAGACAGAGGTATCAGCTGTTCAGACATGCTGCAATTTGCTTGCAAAAGTCATTCAGAGGAAAGCAGGCAAGGGATGTGGCCAAACGGATCAGAGCTGCAAGGACAATCCAATCTCAGCTCGGAGATGAACAGATCAGCTGCATGAATGTTCAGATCACTGAACAGGAGGAGTTGCTGACAGATCTCTACCAGCAGCTAATGGAGAAAGACGCCTCGATGCTACAGGTGAATGCCTCAGTCACGAACGAAGGGTTGAAAATCAAGGAAAGGATCACCTATCTGCTTCCTCAGCTGGAGAGGACCAAAGGACTCTTGTCCAGTTGCCAAAGGGAGATCGAAGCCATGGAAACAGAAAGAAAAGCTCTGGCTCAAGACAAAGGTGAGCTTCACGGAAAGAGCGCGAAAATCAGAGAAGAGAGAGAGGTCTCTAGAATAAAGCTGCAAGCTGTGACGGCTGTCCAAAGAGAAAAGCTGGAGAGAACGGATGAACAGAGGGACCAAACTGTATGCCAGACAATGAGGAGAGTTGAGACTCCAACCATTCAGGAGAAGCTGGAAGCTAAAATAGCCACTATGGAGGAACAGCTGAATCAGACCAGAGCAGAGCTGAGATGGGTGCAGGACCACAACATTGCTCTGCAGGCTGAACTGAGAGAAGCCTGAAGTGAGGCCAGTAAACTCAGCAAGCTGGAGAAGCAGGTCAGAGGTATGGAAGCAAAATTGGCGATCTTCGAATCTCGACTCACTCCACAGACACCAGTGCATGCTGGGACCCCGGTGGTTAATGCCAGAGCGGAGCAGCTGAAGAACAGTCTGATGGAGAAGCAGGGAAAGATTCCAGAGGTTGAAGAGCTGCATTATGACTCCCTACCTTTAGTTCACCCTCACAGTTCAGCAGACTCAGAACCAAGTGGCTCGTGGAGGAGTCCAAGTGGAACTTCTCGTAGTGGAACCAGGAGCTGGGACGCTGCCTCACTAAGCTCCAAGCAGCAGGGAAGTATGATCAAGAAGAGGAAGGAGCCAAAAAAAATCAGCAATGACCTGTCTCAGTTCAAGAAAGTGAAGGACAGCTTCTGCACTGTAGATTCTGTGATGAGAGACATGAAGAACAAGGATGGCAGGGGTTGGAAGCAGAGTTTGGACTATGTGAAAAAGACTTCCTCTTTGAACCTTGTAAAATCTGTGTTTAGCTCTCTTTCAGGTTCCGTCAAGGCAAGGCGTTCCTTTGAGTCTGCCGATTCCTCCAGTGACTCTAGGGTCGAATTCAGGCAACAGGTAAAGAAGGGGACTGAACTTCTAGGATTCCCCTCACCACCACCTTCGGCATGGACATGGCTGGTCAAAGGTCCTTTTGTGTTGAAGTGTTTTGTGGACCTGACCATATGCCCCAAAAAGAGACTTTTTTTGTAGAGTGTTTTTTTGTTCTTGACCTCCCCCTCAGAGGTTCGACTATGTTTTGGCGCTTCGGGAACCGCGCCATTTTGGGGGGGGGGGATTCTGTCACGGGTGAGGTGTGTTTTGGGCACGGTAGAGGGCGCTCTGTTCTGATTGAGCACACCTGAGCTCATGAAGGCACAGGTGTGCCTCGTTGAGGAAGGTCCTAAAAGTTACATTGTTTACATACTTTAAGCTGCTGAGGATTGATTCATTCTTTATTATTGACTCTTTCAGTGTCACTGATAGTCAGTCATTTTCTTCCCTTTTCTTCTTGTCCCAAGCGGGGTCGCGGGGGAGAGCTGGAGTCCAACCCAGGTACCCCAGAGCTTCAGTCCATATTCTCTCAAACAAGTTCTTCTTGTATTCCTGTGTCTCCTCTGTTGCCGTCTCTCAGACTCCGTATTGGGGCCTCTGGAGGACTCGTCTGATTGGCTGGAGGGGCCTTGTCCAGTCTTCATCTGAAAAAGAGCTAAATACAGGAGATTCTCTGTGGTTAGAAGGGGAACAGTTCTTTACCCAGTGTGTGCTCTGCCTCCAGTCTCTGTCCTCCTCTCTCTCCATGACTACCGTTTCATAATCCGAGGTGTGGAATTTTTCATCTCTTTCGTACAAATGTTGTGCTTTGCCTGTTGTGCTACTTCCTGATACTGTGCCCAAAACACGTCTACGTTATCAGTCTCCTCAGAACTTGCAGCATGTACAATTCCACTCTGGAACAATCAGGTGCAGACTGGAGCTTTATTGTAGTGTTGTGCCAACTGGGATGACATTCACATGGGCGTTTAGCATGAGGTACGGGGAAACAACAGCCGGCGTGAAGACTCTTTTGGGTGCACTGGCTGCAATAAAGGAAAGGTATCCTTCTGCTGCTGCTGTAAATGCTGTTCCTCTTCTCTGGCACTGTGAGCCTCCATCTCTGAGAGGCATGATAACTTGTACTTTGCTCTAACTGACCTCATACTTGGCAACATGGGTTACTCCTCCCTGAGCAGGAGGGGGTTTGACTAACTCCTCAGCCTCTGGTATCTGTGGGTCCTCCACTGGCACATCAGATTGGGCTGTTGGATTGTCATCACCGTTAGCTTCCACAAAGATTCTGGAGCACTCCTCCTCTGGATCACACTCTGAAAGGCTAAGGTCAAGCGAATTGAGTACCTCTGAGGAACTAGACTCAATTTCTGTGACTTTACTTACTGAATTCACTAAAACAAGGAAAGAGATCTGTGAAGGGCAGTCTATTCCAGAGGTGATGCCAAAGGAAATAAATGGAGGTGGCTTAGGATGAACCAGACTGGGAGTCAACTGCAGTTGCCTGGTTATGTGACTTTATTGACTATGCAGAAGGAACACCTACGGTGTCAGTTCCAGCAATATGTATGGGTATGTTCTGAACAGGTTCACTGAGAAGTTTTCGTCTAGTTGGCCAATACGTTTCAGCAGAGGTCAGGGGGTTCTGAATAGTCCTAGCCTCCTTCCTTGATACTGAAATATCTGTGGACAGGATCTCCACCAGAGGCTTTCTCTGCCCGTGTTCCAGATCAGTAACCAATGCAAGTGATTTCAGAAGAGACCTAATCGTTATGGGTACCTCAGCCAACCAATTGGTTGCATGGAACGTCCTTGTTGTTCTCCCCGACTTGCCACTGGGGTCCCATGAGGAATGATCTGACTCACTGGAAAGCCTTGGCCTGAAAGAGTCTAAAAAATAGCTAAACATAGAAGAATCTTTCTTGGCCCTGTGACACTCTGCTCTATGTACCTGCTGGGTGAATTTCCAGGTTCTCATTAACACAGTGAAAACTTAGTTTTTTGTCCATAATCAAACATATGAAACTGTGCATTACCTGCCCTCCTTGACCATACTCTCTGGGTGGGTCCATTGTAATCTTGTGTAGCATTTTCAGGATCTTCACCCCTGGGCACCAGGTCTCAAATACTTCTCCCATACCTCTGACGTGATCTTGCAGCTCATTGAGTTTACTGGTCTCCCTCCTGGCTTTTTCCAGTTCTGCCTGCAGAGTGGCACTGTTGCCTTGCACCTGCTTCAGCTCCTGCATGAGTCCACGGACCTCTACTCGAAGCTCACCATTGTCTTGAGCTAGAGTCTCTCTCTCTATTTACATGGTTGCAATGTCACTCTGGCAAAGAGACAAGAGTCCTTTGGTCTCCTCAAGTTGAGAAAGCAGATTGGTGATCTTTTCTTCGTCTTTCGTCTGTGACCGAAGCATTCACCTGTAGCAGGGAGGACTCTTTCTGTCAGATGCTGGTTAAGCTTAGTCCGCAACTCCTTCTGTTGAGTGATCTGAGTGGCCATGCAGCTGATTTGATCATCTCTTTGGTGGATTTCCACGAGAAGTGTATCCCGGCTTACATTGACCTGACTAAGTTTTTCAGATTTAATCCTTAGTTTCTCCTGGACACTGTTCAAGCTTTCAGTTAACCAAACTATCTGTTCATTGAGGTCCTTTCAGACTTTCTCACGCTCAAGGTACCCAGCTTGCTTTTCATCAAGTTCCCCGTTTACTTTAGCTAGTTCCTCCTGAAGGGAATGTACCTTAAACTGGTTGCTCACCTGCAGCTGGTGATTCATGGCCTGGAGGGAGACATTATCGTCTTCCAATTGCTTACACTTTGCATTCAAGGTGTCCAGATCCTGGTTCCGTGTACAAATTTCCTGATACTTGGAGAGGAGCTAAGCCTCCATTTCCTGGAGCTGCTCGACAAAAACATTTTTGGTCTATCTTTCTGCGCCCAGAATAGACAGCCACACCTTCTCAGATTCCTGTAGCTCGTGTTCGAATTCCTGAATTCTTGAAGTTATTTCTCTAACCTGGAATGGCTCCTCTGTTGCCCTCTGCCTGGCAGATGGGTTAGTGGAGCTGGGTTTGGGGGTCGACTCATTGTTGCCGCTTTCTACGCTGCGAAGGGCCTTCTTGGTCAACCTCCCTTGAGGCACGGCGGAGGGTGCTTGCTTCCTGCTTTCCGTGTTACAGGTGGCTTTTTTTTGCCATTTTCTTGCTGTGTTTCCCGTAGGGCGGGTTCTCCGCTATTTTTTTTGCTGTGATTGGTGCACAGCGCTGTCTCCACTGGCGGATCACTGTGATTGGTGCACAGCGCTTTCACCGCTGACTGCTCAAGTTGTGGTTGGTGAGGAGCCGGAAGCTGGGTGGAAGGGGGCGTGAGCCAAGCTTCCTCCTCTAGTATCAGGCTGTGGAACCGCTCTGCCACCTCTAGAAAAACCTGCCCCATCCGGTCGATTTCAACCACCCGCGCGTTGACCTCACAAAAGGGAGCGAGAAGGAGCCTTTCTTTCAGTGGATCCAAGCGTCATGAGAGCTCAGTGGCGGTTACGCTCTGTACTCCTCCACTCCGATCGCGAAGCTCCGGCGAACATGCAGCCTGCCACTGTTGTAGAAGGGCTCTGAGGTTCTCAGCCATGGCTCCAAGTAGCCACTCGTGCTCCTCACACCAATCCACAAGGCTCGCAACGTCCCGAGTTTGGCAGTTCTTTCTGTCACGGTGGAGGGGTGCTGGAAGGACGTCAACGCTGTGCCAGAGATCCCAGACATACTTTTATTTAACATAAACATGAATCCAGACACGAAACTGGAACAGAACCTAACAAAACCACCCGTAACCTAGGGCTTCGCCCATTGAATTAACTGCACTCTGTTCTGACTCATTGAGGCTTAAGTAGTCAGCCTCAATGTAGCACACCTGTGCCTCATGAGCTCAGGTGTGCTCAGTCAGAACAGAGCGCCCTCTACCATGAACAAAACAACAACAAAACCCTCCAAACCCTGACAATTGTGCAGTTTGATGAAACTTGTTACACAATAAACAAAGATATTAATAATAGCACTAAGCGAGACAGCTATTAAAAAAGTAATTGTTATTTATAACTAACTTGTTAGGGTGTTTTCATAAGGGGACCTGACACTGCTGTTTCATGACAACTGACAGTTTTATTCCAACAAGTATAAGCTGTTTTAAAGGTACTGTTGACATTTTAAGCCTGGACATTTTATGGACAGTTGATGGTTGTTGGAATAAGCCTTTTCATGTAGGTTAATGTCAGGAAATTATTATTTATTGTAGTTTAATGAACTCTTTCTTACAGTAATGTTATGTATTGTTTTATGTATTAATGAAGAAGTGCTGTTTGTGTTACTTTCATTTTGCGAAGGGAAAAAGAGGCGCAAGTGCATGGCGGCGATCTTAGAGGGTTTATTTGAGAACCAAATGAATGTAGCGATACAAACAAACACGGGTGAGCCACAACAAAGAACAGGCGAGTCTGGGTCGGTCTGGAACTCCTTAAATACTAAGCTAGCCAGGTGTGAGGGATTGGGTGTGCTGGTGATGGGTTTGGCTGGGAGTGACGACGTGGTCTGCCCCGGGGCCTCGGAGCGGGGTGATCGGGATGATTTTGATGGAAGTCTTGTTGGAGTTGGGGATCCAGGATCGCACCCAGCTTTGCTCCTCAGGGCCGTACCCCTCCCAGTCCACCAGGTATTGCAGCTCGCCCTGGGGTTGCCGGGAGTCCAGGAGTGCACTGACTCGGTATACCAGCACGCTGTCCGTTTCTATGATTGGGGGGGGGTCTGTCAACCCGGTTGTGGAAGCCAATGGTCCCGGTACCACCGGTCTAAGAAGGGAGACATGGAAAGAGGGGGTTACGTGCATGTGGGAGGGTATTCGGAGACGGTAAGTAACTGGGTTGACCTGGGACTCAATCAGAAAGGGCCCGATGAATCTAGGACTAAGCTTACGACTCGGAAACCGTAGGTTGAGGTCCCGAGTGGAGAGTCATACTCTGTCCCCTGGATGGTATTGTGGGGTCTCCCTCCGGTGCTTGTCAGCTTGCAGGCAGAAACGGCGGACAGCCCGTTCAATGTGCGCATGAGCCCTTTCCCAGACTTGTCGTGCTTTACAAAACCAAGTGTTAACACTAGGTACGTCTGTGGGTGTAGGATCCTAGGGACAGAGAGGAGGTTGATAGCCCAGCACACACTCGAATGGGGTCATCCCTGTGGAGGAGTGACGCAATGAATTCTGCGCATACTTGGCCCAACACAAGTATTCAGCCCAGTCGTGTTGTTGTTGGCTACAGTATGCGCGAAGAAATTCACTGAGGCTTTGGATGGTTCTTTCTGCCTGGCCATTAGGTTCCCAGTTGCTGGAAGAACGACCGCCACACTCGGGAGGTGAACTGGGACCCACGGTCAGACACAATGTCCTCTGGTAGGCCGTAATAACGGAATACATACTGAAATAGGGCCTCCGCGATTTGATGCGCCGAGGGTAAGACAGGAAAGGGGATAAACCGACACCCCTTCGAGAACCGATCTACCACTACTAACACACATGTATAACCTTTGCACAGTGGCAGATCTACAACTAAGTCGACGGCTATGTGTGACCAAGGGCGATCGGGTATGGGAAGGGGTTGTAGCTTACCGGCAAGACGTTCTCGCGGTGTTTTGGTCCTTGCGCACACGGTACACGAACGGACGTGCCGACGAACGTCATGGGCCAACGTGGGCCACCAATACTGTCATCTCACCTTTTTGGAGGTGCGGAAGTAGCCTGGGTGCCCTGAGGCGGGGGAAGTATGAACCCACCTGATCAACGGCTGTCGTAGCCTCTCCGGCACGAAGATCCGGTCAGGAGGGCAGCTGGCTGGGAGCGGAGACCATCCAGCCTCCCGTGCAGTGTCCCTTTCGATATCCCATTGCACCGCAGCGGCCACCACGGTCATTGCCAGAATGGGTTCTGGCTCTGGGTTTGTCTCCTGTGGCAAGTATATGTGCGAAAGAGCATCTGCTTTTTGGTTTTTTGAGCCCGGGCAATAAGTTATATGGAAGTCAAATCGCGTGAAAAACAATGCCCATCTTATACACGGTAAACAGTGTACCATATACACGGTAAACAGTAATAAATAAGTGTCAAGGATGAGGTGTGTTTTGGGCACGATAGAGGGCGCTCAGTTCTGACTGAGCACACCTGAGCTCATGAAGGCACAGGTGTGCCTCATTGGGGCTGACTATTTAAGACCCGATGAGTCAGAACAGAGCGCAGCTCATTCGTTAGGCTAAGCCTACATGCAATGGTGGTTTTGGTATTTGGTATCTGGTAATCTGGGTAACTTGGTTTAGGCTGCAGTTCCTTGGGTTTGGTTAGAACTGCAGTCCTTGGATCCTGTTTTGTAAATATAGATAATAAAACTATGTTCCGAACTCCTGGCTCAGCGTTGGTGTCCTTCCCGCACCCCGCCACCGTTGCAATAAGTTATAAATAAATTATAAATAAACAATTAACTAATGTAAATGTAATAATAAGATATATAATATTATAATATATAATATAATAATATAATATATAGTTATAATAATAAACAAGTAATATTAAATATGTAATGCTATGTTGAATTGTGGAGTCTTATTGCTGCAGGTAAGAATGACCTGTGGTTGCGTTCCTTCTTACACTGCGGGTGCAACAGTCTGCTGCTGAACGAGCTGCTCAGTGCTCGTACAGTCTCGTGTAGGGGGTGGGAGGTGTTGTCCATGGTTTGGATAACATCCTCTCCTCCCTGACCTGCTCGATGGATTTGAGCGGGCAGTCCAGGACAGAGTTTATTTAGTTTCCCTCTGTCCCTCTCTGCGAGTCTTCCACACCAGCAGACCACAGCATAAAAAACAGTAGACACTACCACAGAGTCATAAAAGGACCTCATGAGATTTCTGTTAACCCCAAAGGACATCAGCCACCTTAGCAGGTGAAGACGACTGAGGCCCTTTTTGTGCAGAACATTGGAATTTGTGTACCAGTCCAGTTTATTGTTGATGTGGACACCTGGGTATTTGTACTCCTCCACCGTTTCAATGCACAAACCCTGAATGTTCACCGCTGTAATGGGGGGTGACTTCCTGCTCATTCCCCTCCGACACACGACCAACAGTAGCGGTGTCGTCCGAGAACTTCTGCAGGTGACAGCTGTCCGCGTTATATTTAAAGTCAGCCGTGTACTGGGTGAAGAGGAAGGGGGCAGGGACTGTTCCTTGTGGGGCTCTGGTGCTGCAAACCACCACCTCAGACACACAGTCCTGGAGTCTCCCATACTGGGTTCTATTGGTGAGGTAGTCAATAATACACGCAGTGATGTGATGGACCACACCTGCTCCCTCCAGCTTTCCCCTCAGAACTGAAGGCTGGATTGTGTTGAAAGCACTAGAGAAGTCAAAGAACATGACTCTCACAGTGCTCTTGTCACTCTCAAGGTGAGTAAGGGCCCGATGCAGCAGGTAGATGACGGCACTCTGAACGCAGGGAGCCACACGGGGTTTGGACCCAAATGCAGTGCCTGAAGCTGCCAGTACCCAAAATACACCAAAAAACCAGAGCAACACAATCAACCCAAAAAACAGGTAGAAAACAAAAAGCTCAAAATGGGTGAGCGTTTGAGCTTGAACGTTGTAAAAAAATGAGAAACCTGAGAAACTCGGAAGGGAAGGTGCAGCGTCAGTCAGCACAACAAGCTGAGGCTCGAGGGTGCTGAACTGACGCAAACACAAAGCGAGAGAGACAGGGAGACCCGAGAGAAAACCCAGGGATCTTTACCAAATTACCTTCTGAGTTGAACAACGACCCAGCAACTCTGAATTGTTTTCTCTCCCTTTAAATAAGCCAAAGCACAGGTGAACCGAATCACCGACATTCCCCCAACAACCGGCGGACCATATACGCCGGGGCACCATCATTAAGATGGGCGCCAGGGCCGGGGCCTGCGCGCTACAAAGCATGGGCTTGAGGCGGGACACATGAAAAGTCGGGTTGATGCGCATAGACCTAGGCAGGAGCAATTGGTATGAAACCGGGTTGATTCTGCGGAGCACCTTGAAAGGACCCACATACCATGGGGCCAGCTTCCGAGACTCAACACGGAGAGGCAGACAGAAAGCCCAGGTCTGAAAGACGGCCCAAGGCGTCGCTTGCTGTCAGCCGCCCGCTTTTGGGCCGCAGAAGCACGCTGAAGGGCTCTACGTGCTTTCAGCCAGGAGCGGCGGCAAAGTCGCACCAAAAGAGCTGCAGAGGGAACCACCCCTTCCTCTTCCTGTTGTGGGAACATAGGTGGGGCAAAACCGAATTGATACTCGAAGGGGGACATACCCAAAGACGAGTGCCAGAGGGTGTTGTGTGCATATACAGCCCATATGAGCTGGTCAGCCCAAGAGGAAGGACGCTCAGTAGCTAGGCAACTGAGGGTTTGCTCCAAGTCTTGGTTAACCCTTTCGGTCTGGCCATTAGACGGGATGGTAGCCGGAAGAGAGACTAGCGGTGGCCCCTAAGGAATTACAAAATGCCTTCCAAAAAAGGCTAATGAACCGAGGACCCCGGTCCGAAACAATGTCCACTGGTAAGCCATGGATGCGGACTATATGGTGGAGCAGCAACTCTGCCGTTTCTTTGGCTGAAGGGAGTTTACGCAGTGCTATGAACCTGCCTGCTTTTGAAAACCTAGCCACAACCACTAGGATTACAGTATTACCACGAGAAGGGGGAAGGCCTGTGATAAAATCCAGAAAGAGATGTGACCATGGGCGTTTGGGAATTGGCAGTGGATGCAAGAGACCTGCAGGTCTGGCTCTAGGATCCTTATTACTGGCACAAACCCTACAGGCTGCCACATGAGCTCGAACCTCTCAGTCCATTCTTGGCCACCAGAATCGCCTTCTGAGGAATTCTAGGGTGCGAGTTACCCCTGGGTGAGCAGTGAAAATCGAAGCATGTCCCCAGTCCATTACTTCGGCCCTTACAACAGACGGGACATATAGCTTGCCAGGAGGTCCACCCCCAGGATCAGGCTCTGAGGCCAGGGCATTACTCACTTCTGTTTCAATACCCCAGTGTATAGGAGCCACAATTCTCTGCCAGGGAACAATGGGTTCAGGGGGACCCTTGGAGATAGGAGAGTCCCACTGGCGAGAGAGAGCATCAGGCTTGAGGTTCTTAGACCCAGGGCAATACGACAGCAGGAAGTCAAATCGGGCAAAGAACAGAGCCCACCTAGCCTGACGGGGGTTGAGGCGTTTGGCTTGCTCAATATAGGCCAGATTCTTATGGTCGGTCCAGACCAGTACCTGATGTCGAGCCCCCTCAAGCCAATGCCTCCATTCCTCAAAGGCAAGCTTAACTGCCAGCAGCTCCCGATCTCCCACGTCATAGTCACGCTCGGCAGGAGAAAGGCAGTGGGAAAAGTAAGCACATGGGTGCAGTTTATTATCGGGAGCCAAATGCTGGGACAGAACTGCCCCAACTCCCACCTCTGATGCATCCACCTCGACAATAAAAGGGAGCTCGGGATCAGGATGCTGCAAGACAGGGGCCGTGGACAGCCTATTTTTGAGTTCAGTGAAAGCCTCCTGGGCTTCTGGGGTCCAGTGAAAATGCGCCACTATCTTGCGGGTAAGGGCATTCAAGGGAGCTGCTATCGTGCTAAAGTTGTGCACAAAACGACAGAAAAAGTTTGCAAAGTCCAGAAACCATTGCACTAAGTGGGGGTGGGGTGTGGCCACTCGGCCACTGCTTTTATTTTATTTGGTTCCATGCTCAGCTGCCCCTGGGAGACTAGGGGAATAGGGACTTTTCCAGTTTTCCCAGTTTTACAAATAAATGATGCTCTAAGAGCAGTTAGAGGATCCTTCGCACATGGACCTTGTGTTCGGCCGCCGTTCGACTAAAAAGAAGGATGTCATCCAGATAGATGAATGCGTAATGATTCAGGGCCTCTCTTAAGACCTCATTAATGAAACGCTGGAAAACTGCTGGAGCATTCATAAGCCCAAAAGGCATAACAAGGTACTCATAATGCCCTGATGGCGTGATGAAGGCAGTCTTCCACTCGGATTATGTTGCTGCAGCCAGGGAAATCCCAAAATAAGGGGTAGATCAGGAGCCCGAACAAGAAGCAGGGGCAGCTTTTCGCAATGCAGACCAATACACAGAGTTATGGGGAGGGTTTGCTGAGTAATAACCCCTGAAGCTAACCCCTGATGCTGGGATGGTCGAAAGTGTCCCTGAGTGCAGAGGTAAACTGATCGAGGGAGGAGCATACCTCTGGCTGGTGTTCCCACACTGGGGTGGCCCATGATAGGGCTCTCCCTGTGAGCAATGAGACAACATAGGCCACCTTAGCTATTTCTGTTGGAAACCGAGCAGGCTGCTGCTCAAATGCCAGAGAGCATTGGAGAAGGAAACCACCCAATCGTCCCTGTGCACTATCAAAGCCCTCGGGAGGTGGTAAAAAAGGCATTGGCGGTACCACAGTAATGGGAGGGGGGGGGGGGGCTATAGATCTGGCAGCAGGAGGTTCAGGTCTATTTTGCAGGGCAGTATTGATTGCCTGCAACTGCGACGTTATCTGTTGCAGGATCTGTTCATGCCTGCCTATGGTAGCGCCCTGAGCAGCTAGAGCTGTTTGAAAGGCATGTCCAGGCGATGCTGGGTCCATACTGGCTGGGTCGTTCTGTAACCGTGTGACCCACTCTGAACGTAGAGAGCCACATGGGGTTTGGACCCAAATGCAGTGCCTGAAGCTGCCAGTACCCAAAATACACCAAAAAACCTGAGCAAAACAAACGGTGGTCTAGTGGTAGAATACTTGCCTATGGACTTATGGCTCAAGAGGTCCCAGGTTCAAATCCCACCTCTGGCACTACCACCACTGGGTCCCTGAGCAAGACCCTTAACCCCGAGTTGCTCTAGGGGGACATGGAAGTCGCTCTGGATAAGAGCGTCTGCTAAATGTCGCAAATGTAACCCAAAAAACAGGTGGAAAACAAAATGCTCAAATCGGGTGGAAAACAAAATGCTCAAAACAGGTGAGCGTTTAAGCTTGAATGTTGTAGAAAAAATGAGAAACTTGAGAAACTCGGTAGGTGCAGCATCAGTCAGCACAACAAGCCGAGGCTCGAGGGTGCTGAACTGACGCAAAAACAAAGCGAGAGAGACAGGGAGACCTGAGAGAATCCCAGGGATCTTTCCCAAATTACCGTCTGAGTCGAACAACGACCCAGCAACTCTGAATTGTTTTCTCTCCCTTTAAATAAGCCAAAGCACAGGTGAACCGAATCACTGTTGATCACCATGCCTGACTGGCAGGTCTCCCAACAGTGGTTTGTCTCCCCCTAGCGCCCCGTCGGGGTAGGGCTCTTACATGGTGGATAATCACAGAATCGTTTCCATGGTGAAGAGAAACCTCTTCACAACAGCCAACTAAGTGAACAATGCTCTCCAGGAGGTTGGTGTATCAATATCCAAGTCTACCATTTAGAGAAAACTGCATGAAAGTTAATACAGAGAGAGCACTGCAAGGTGTAAGTCACTCATAAGGCTCAAGAATAGAAAGGCTAGATTGGACTTTGCTAAAAAAAAAAAAAAAACATCTAACAAAGCCAGCCCAGCAGAGGAGTGGAAGAAGAGAACTTGGCATGGTTGAAGACGAGTCTTGCAGAAGCGTTTTGAATCAGTTGTAGAGGTCTGGTTGCCTTCAGTGGGAGACCTGCCAGAAGAGAGTTGCAGTAGTCCAGTTTCGAGATGACCAGGGACTGGAGCAGTAGCTGGGCTGCCTGGGTGGTGAGGAAAGGGTAGATTCTTTTAATGTTGAAAAGAAGGTGTCGGCAGGACCTAGAAAGATTAAGAACATGAGAGGAGAAGGAGAGCTCATTGTCAAAAGTAACACCAAGATTCCAAGCAGTTCTAGACGGTAAGAGAAGTGAACCGCCAAAGGAGATGTGAAGGTCCTGTCACGGTGTTTGAAGGCCTTCCAGGTAGAGAAGCTCAGTCTTGTTAGGGCTGAGTTTGAGGTGGTGAGCTGTCATCCATGCAGAGATGTCAGCCAGGCAGTTAGAGATTCGGGTAGAGACCTGTTGATCATAGGAGGGAAAGAGAGGATAAGTTGGGTGTCATCTGCATAAAAATGATAGGAGAAGCCATGCAAGAGTATGGAGGACTGATCCTTGGGGAACGCCAGTTGTCTACTTTTGTGGAGTTGACCGATGGCCTTGCCTTGATACTTGGTACTGTCGATCTTGTAGGTATGAGGAGAACCACTGCCAGGCAGTACCAGCAATCCCCAGGTTGGAGAGAGTGGTCAAGAGGATCTGGTGTTTCACTGTGTCAAATGTCGCCAAGAGGTCAAGGAGAATCAAGACAGAGGACAGGCTGTTAGCTCTTGCAGCATGGAGTTCATGAGTGATAGCCAGTAGAGCCGTTTCAGTTGAGTGCGCCATTTTAAATCCAGACTGGTAGGGATATATAATCAAAACCTTGAGTTGATTATATACCGCTCGTTCTAATATCTTGGAGAGAAAGGAGAGAAGGGATACCTTCTCTGCACTGATTTGAAGTTGTTCAAATCAGTGCAGTCCAGAGATGGTTTCTTTAGGATAGGAGTGATTATGGGTGACTTGAAGGCAGATGGAACGTGGCCCGTCTCTAGAGATCCATTGATTATTTGAGAGATGTATAGAAGAAGATCTGAAGGCATCTCTAGGAGTAGAGATGATGGAATCGGATCAAGGGGCAAGGTGGTGGGGTTGCTGGACTTCAAGAGCAGCAGTACCTCCTCCATGGAGAACGGCGAGAGGGCAAGGAGTTGATGGTCGCAGGGTGCTTGGGGCTGGACTGGAGAATTGGCTGTTAAGTGGAAGGATCTTCTGATTGCCTCAGTTTTCTTATCAAAGAATGAAGCAAAGTCATCTGGGGAGAGAGTTGAGACAACAGGAGGACGAGGCGGTTTTAGAAGAGATGAGAAAGTGGCGAGAAGTTTACGAGACTTAGTTGAAGATTCTTCAAACTTGGTTTTGAAGAACATTGACTTGGCAGAGGTTAGATCTGACGTAAATTTGGAGAGAAGAGAACAATATGAGACGAGATCTTCAGAACATTGTGATTTCCTCAACTTTCTTTCAGCTGATCGTTACTCTCTACGGTTGTTGTGCAGAACTTCAGACAACCATGGGGCTGATGGAGAGACACGCCTTGTTCTGTGAATTAAAGGACAGAGTTGGTCAATTGAATGGCTGAGGGAGGAGAGGAATTCATTAGTATTGACTTCGACAGCAGGAGTCGGGGTAGTTGTAGCAGGAGGAGATAAGTGGGAAAGAGCTGTGGAGGAAAGAGAGGACAATGCTGAGTGCTGAGATTTCTACGGGCATGTTCTGGAGCATCGAGTGGAAGGGGCGACATATCAGCGAGAAATCTAAAAGATAAGAGATGGTGATCAGATACATGTAGAGGTGTAGACAGAATATTGCCCATAGAGAGCGATCTGGTGAATATTAAATCAAGAGTATTGCCAGCTTTGTGGGTAGGAGGAGATTTGCTGAGGGACAGATCGAAAGATGATAGTAGCAGCGTGAGCCCGCTGGATCTTATCTGCTGGTAGGTTGAAGTCTCCAAGAAGGAACACTGGAGAGTTGTCATCGAGCTTAGGAGGATATCTAGCTCATCGATGAGGTTACCAAGTGAGCCTGGGGGATGGTAGAGGACAATAATGTGAAGCTTAATAGAATAGGTTATAGTAACAGAATGGAATTCGAAGGAGGAAATATTGAGGTGCTATCGACTGAGAGGACAATGACCCAAAGCATGCAGCCAAAGCAACCCAGGAGTTTATTAAAGCAAATAAGTGGAATATTCTTAAATGGCCAAGTCAGTCACCTGATCCGAACCCAATTGAGCAGCATTTCACTTGCTGAAGACTAAACTTTGGACAGAAAGGCCAACAAACAAACAAACACACAAACAAACAGCAACTGAAAGCCACTGCAATAAAGGCTTGGCAGAGCATTAAAAAAAAATGAAACCCAGCATCTGGTGTCCATGAGTTCAAGACTTCAGGCTTTCATTGCCAGCAAAGGGTTTTCAACCAAGTATTAGAAATGAACATTTTATTTTCAGTTATATAATTTGTCCAATTACTTTTGAGCCCCTGAAATGAAGGGATTGTGTTAAAATGCTTTAGTTTCTCACATTTTTATGCAATGTTTTTGTTCAACCCACTGAATTAAAGTTTGAAAGTCTGCACTTCAACTGTGTCTGAGTTGTTTCATTAAAAATTATTTGATGTAACGTACAGAACCAAAATTTGAAAAAAAAGTTGTCTCTGTCCAACTATTTATGAACCTAACTGTATGTTTTAGATAACCTTTAAATAAATAAACAAATAAATAAATACATGTTCTGTATCACTTAAAATTCTCAAAAAAGGGAAAAATCCACTGAAAGGTTTTGTCCCATCAATGAAAAAATTTAATTCCTTCATTTTAAAGAGTGCGTCAACTCATGACTGATGGAGACATTTTTATCATTACTGGCTGAACCCCATGCATAGTGACTCGGTAAGAGCAGAGCATACTTTCCTCTTATGGCATAAAGACACACGTCAGGTGGACTGGAGATACTTAATTGCCTTCCAGGTGTGATTGTGTTTGCCTGTGTGTTTCTCCACCTGTTGCACTATGAGTGTTGGGACATCGCACTGTATTGTTTCATTTCTGTGTCTGTCACTACTAGATCCTGCTCATTACTGACCCTCCCCATTCCATTTCTTTCCCCACATGTCGGGGGGGCCCGCCGTGGTCATCGCCTGACTCAGATACTGAACTACTGATTGGTCTGTGTGGTGCATCTGATGTGATCCTCATCAAGGGATCCTGGCGGCTCACCGGTACCTGGGGCTGCGCTTGATTTGCTGAGTC
>CM029377.1:26804388-26817917 GCA_017165825.1 Hepsetus odoe
AGAGTGAAGGATCAGAAGATCTTCATCCCTCATGAAGCTCCAGGATTTAGAGAAACATGGAAACACATCAGCTGATCTCTAACAGCCTGGTGTTCAGATCCCAGATCAGGATTCTTTCATTTACTTGATCTTTAGTTTTACTGCAGACAGTCTGAACACCAGATGTTTCATGTTTCTTCTGATCCACTTCGTTTCATTTGCTCATGAACATCTAGTCCTGCATTTCAGACCAGAATAAAAAAGCTGGTCCTGCAAAGATGTTCCTCTTTCTAATGTTGATGTTCCTTCTCACAACACTTCATAGATGTTTCAGCTCTGAGGACACCAAGTGATGAGACATTTCAGGTGTTATTTTGTCCCATTCCTCCTTTTGTCCATTTTACCATTTTCGGTTCAGAATTCAGAATGTTTTTATTTCATTTCTTCTTCAAAAAAAGATCTGGAATATTGATCATCTGGTCTGATGTTTCCACTCTGTGTGATGGTTCATCTCAGAGTCCAGAGACATCTACAGCACTTCTGGACATGGTTACCATGAGTCTTCTTTCTTCCACAGTCAGGGTTGAAGTGGAATCACTGAATGTAACTCTGTAATGAAGAACTTGATAAAGTTCTCCAAAGTAGTCCCTGCTCATGTAGTTCTGTCAGCTGTTGATGAGCGACGGTTCTTGATGCAGCACCGTTTAGAAGATCAGAGATCACAGGTCTTCAGCTCAGAACTTCCTCCAGATTTCTGATGTTGTTTAATGATATTTACACTGTGAAGGGAGAAATGTCCAAATCCCTTCCAGTCTTTCTTCGAGGAACCTTTTTTAAACATTTCAGTCATTTTCTCCCTCATTTGATGAAAAGCTGAAGATCATCTGTCCATCTTTGCTTCTCAGAGTCTTTTGGAGAAACTGCTTTTGTACCTAATCATTTACATTTACAGCATTTAGCAGACGCTCTTCCAGATCCAGATTGACTTCTATTGTCCTAATTACAGTGACATTCCCCCCTGGAGCAACTCAGGGTTAAGGGTTTTGCCATAGGACCATAATGGCATGATCCCAGTCTTCTGCTGCCATCATCTGTTTGAACCACATCATTTTGAACCTTTTTACTTCTTTATTGGACTAAAGTCCCAACTTTTTTGGAAAGTTTTGCAGGACTGGATGTTAATGATCAAATGAAGTTGATCAGACAGAAGATGAAATATCTCGACTTTATACTGAGTGGAATTAAACACTTATTATCTGCAGTTTTCTAATCGAACACAAGCTCTTCTGATTGGTTGAACATGTAGCACCACAGGGATCCTGAAGGTGAAGACAGAACCTGTGTGTTAATATAATTGTACACCAAGACATGAAGAACCAGGCTGATGTTTTACTGTCTTCTCCAAACAAAGCACAAAATCATCAACATGAACGTGATGCTTTATCTGTTCTACATCCACTAATGGAGAGACTTTAGTCTGAGCCTAAATCTCTGCTCGAGTCTTACTGAGTCACAGTTATGAAGCATCAAGATACAAGCTGAGAGGAACAGGAAACCTTTCAGGTTCATAGTTCAGCAACCAGTGCTTCCTGATTGGAGGATCATGCTGAGTTTAATCCTGATTTAGAATCAGTATTTACACAAGTATTAAACTAAACTTAATCCTGACTTTTTAGATTAACTATAAGCTTAACTGTATTAACTATATATACACACAGAAACACACACACACATGCACATACACACACATATACACAAACACAAATACACACATACACCCACACAAATATATACACAAACACGACACACACACACACACACAGATATATTCACAAACACGAATACACACACAACTACACACACACACACACACACACACACACTCACTCTGTGTGTTTCTCCTCTAATGTGTGTTCTTGTGTGCAGATGGCTGTGAGTTCACACTGGATCCAGACTCAGCACACACACTCCTCTCTCTCTCTGAGGAGAACAGGAAGGTGGAGCGTGTGAGAGAACGACAGTCGTATCCTGATCATCCAGACAGATTTGATGTGTATCAGCAGGTTGTGTGTAGAGAGAGTGTGAGTGGACGCTGTTACTGGGAGCTCCAGTGGAGCGGAGATGATATTGAAGTATCAGTGACTCATAAATCAATCAGGAGGAAAGGAGGGAGGAGAGACTGTGTGTTTGGAGAGAATGAAAAGTCCTGGAGTCTGATCTGCTCTGATAACAGGTTCTCTGTTTATCACAATAATAACAGAACTGCTGTCCCTGCTCCTCCCTCCAGATCTAACAGAGTAGGAGTGTATGTGGACTGTCCCGCCGGAACTCTGTCCTTCTACAGTGTCTCCACTGATACACACACACTCACACACTTACACACACTCAACACCACTTTCACTGAACCGCTCTGTGCTGGGATTGGGTTTGGGTTTGGGTTTGGGATTGGGGTTGATCCTCTTCTTTCTTTCGGCTCCTCAGCTTGTCTGTGTGCCATAGAATAACTTGCTGTCTCTCTGTGTGTGTGTGTGTGTGTGTGTGTGTGTGTGTGTGTGTGTGTGTGTTATAATGCTCCTATAGTTATTATCAGTTATAATAAATCAGTTAAATAAATGAGTTCTAATCCCCTCAACCACAGACGTCTTAATAAGACACACAACACGGCAGTTTCTTCAGCATTTGGTGAGTCTGTAAAGTCTGAATGGTGTAATATTTCCAGGTTTAATCAGAAGTCTCCTCCGGGTCTGTAGACTCTGTTCATTCTGATGATCTTCCCCAAATCGGCTCTTATGTAACGGCCTTGTTTACAGCAGTGAGGGCACATTCCAAATCACTCCACACTCCCTACCTAGTGCACTACACACCCTTTACAATACTGCTTCCTGCACAGAACAGCGCAGAAAACACAATTTATCACATTTAGCGGTGATGTTTATGAGATCTACAGCAGTGTTTACGAAGAAAGACCAAAATGTAATCACTCCTCTAGTGCACTTCATAGGGAGGAGGGAGAGAAATGAGAGGCAGTATATTCTGTAAAAGGGTGAAATTAAGAAGAAGAAATATTTATGCAATCTTTCTACTTTCACAAACTATTTACAGAACAGCAAACCTGTGTAAACATGTTTAAAATATAATAATAATATCATCATTAAAACTCATGTTGGACAGACTGGTTGAAGGGTGTGTGTTGTTTTCCGGATCTGTTTAAATATATTTATTAAACTCATTCAGATCATTACTGTGTTTGAGTTGCTGCAGTTACACACAGGCGGCCAGCAGAGGGCGCAGGTTTACAGTTTTCTCCAAAAGTCTGATTCAGAGGAGCCTCATTTAATTATCACTTTATCTGAAAATAAAACAGGACATTAAAGAGTTCCACACATTTGATGTAATTCAACTCTACCACGTGGTCCAGTTTTAGTTTACAGTAATGTTCTAATTCGATTTTTATAAATAAATACACTTTTTTAATGGCTGTGGGACCGAGGGACAGTGATGATGGTCAAATAGTCCTGAATCACTTTTCTTTGTGTCCCTCCACCATGAACGGGTTCAGTCTGAGTCCAACATCTTCTCCAAACTGGAGCTTTCAGACATCAGACAACAGCAGCAACAACATCATCATCATCATCATCAACTCTGTTCTCTCTCAGATCAGGATCATATTTAAAGGCTCTGATTTCACTGAGGTGGTAAATTCAGGTCCAGAGAGAATAAATCTGCTCCAGGGTTTTGCTCGCTTATTGATTTCACCGATGAGAGTCAACAGTGTGGGTTTCATCATGGTCCAACAGAAATCCTGGACTGGATTTATTCCATTGAGAACTATCTCCAGTGGGTGAAGGGAGGAGTGGACTTGAGAGCAAGCTACATTGTTAGTCCTGGTTTAGTATCGATATTAAACAGGATTATATATTAATAATAACACTGTTTCACCAACAACACCAGTTACTGGAGTATCAAACAGCGGGGTGAGGGAGTGTGTGTGTGTGTGTGTGTGTCTATAGGTGTGTAGGAGTGTGAGTGTGTGTGTGTTTGTGTGTGTGTGTGTGTGTGTCTATAGGTGTGAAGGAGGTTGGGGATTAATTTTAATCTGGAACAAATACAGTTCTATTAGTCCATCCAGAATGATGAACCCTGAAACCTGAATTATTTAATACAGTGATCTTTAATGGGGGGCAGTGGTGGCCTAGTGGTTAGGGTGTCAGCCACGTGATCGGAGGATCGGGGGTTCGAACCCCTTCCCAATAGGTTGCCCTGAGGTACCCTTGAGCAAGGTGCCGTCCCCGTTTCACTCCTCCCTGCGATGGGCTGGTGACCTGTCCAGGGTGCGTCCCCCGTCCCCGCCCTGTGTGCGCTGGGTTGGACACCAGCACTCAACCGCGACCCCGTTTGGGACAAGCGGCTGATAATGGACCGGTTTCATGTAGAACAGTATTTCCACAGACCGGCACAGAAACACTTCAAAACAAAGCTTAAAAATGGACTCCAGTGTCTGCATTTCTGTGAATTTCTGTGCGGCCCGGTACTAAATGGCCCCATTTATCTGATTTTGGTTCAGAAACTGGAACTCCTGGAGGAAACCCACACAGAGGAACATGGGCAGCTGCAGCCTCGTGGTTAGAGAAGAGGTCCAGGAAGGTTTACACTGAGGAACTATATGAAAAGAGAAGGTGCTACAGTCAGCAGATGTGAGCAGCTGTATGAATTTAAAAGATGATACAACACTGTGCAGGAAATGTTGAGCACGATGCATCAATAAAACTTTATAAAAGATTATAAATGATGATCTTTGTGAAAACACACTCCATGGATGCTGCATTTCTTCTCTTCATATGGATCTAATGATGAACACACCCGTGTTTAAAGTGACTACAGATTTATAGATGTTGATTTCTGCTTTAAAACACCTGCTGCTTCTGGTCACCTTGAAGAAACACAAACAGGACATTTTGTAGTTTTTGTGAAGTGTTTGTGAAAATCTATTCCAGACTGTGTACGCATCAGACTAGACCTCAGTAAGATAACATGTTTAACTTCTGAAAGCAAAAAAAACTGATGCGTCATTATATAATGTTTAAATGATTCTTTAATTAGCGTTATTATTTTTGCAGGACACAAATTCACAGGGAGGAGCGTGACGGGGACGGTAGCTTGCTCAAGGGTACCTCAGGGAAACTTATTGGGAAGAGGTTCGAACCCCCGATCTTGCGGCCAACGCCCTAACCACTCGGCCACCGCTGCCCCATCTTTCCTAATGTACTGATGTTTATTCCTCCATTTCAACTTAAATTTGATCCTAATCAATCTGTCCATCTTGAAGAGCAAGAGTCTTGTAGACTCATCGTCCATCTGTTTAAGATGGTCTTTTCTGTATTGTTAAAAATCAGTCTTCGCTGACATCCCTTCCCTGAAATGTAACTTCCTGTTTGATTGTTTAGATCTGCTGCAGGGTGTCCTCGTGCACTGCTGCGCCTTCATATTCAATCACTTTCAGCTGCAGACCTGAAGTTTGGAAAACTGCTCAATGGCTTGTTCAGAGGCCTGACTGTCATTTCTTTAGAACGAGGTCATGTCTTCATCCATCTTATTACTGCTTCATCCTCCACCTTCATCCCTCCTTCAATACACGTGTTTTTAAAAAGATCACTTTTCTTCCACCATAATAAAGGGGAGAGTTACTGCATCTCTGATGTTTTACTCTGCTGAAGCCAAACCTTCAACAAGTGTCATGTCCAAGAGAAGAGGACAATTGAGTCCATTTGTCCACAGCGCTACAACATGAATGCATTTCTCTCCAAATGCTGATCTCAGGGTCTCAAGGATGAAGAGATGCTGGATGGAAGCACATGCTTTGTAAAATTGTAAAAACTAAATGAAGCCTCTCTCGCTGATGATGTAGTTTTAGTGGAGCAGATCTAATAGCGTCCCGCTGGTGTTCTGGATCAAACTCCTTTCAGAAAATCAGACTGTGTTTGACTGATTCTGGATCAGATCCCTGTTTTCAGCCTCAGATCAGAATGAACCGTCAAAAGAGGAAGTGGCAGAAATATTGGTGTAGAAATCAAAACCTCCCAAATTAAATGAAACAGAAACGCAGCAACACTGGAGAATAAAGTGTAGAAAACAGTCAGCATGAGCAATGAAAGAATGAATGAATGAACTGAATGAAAAGGAAAGAAAGAAATGAGCTCCATATAAGGAGTGAAGTAGGTGTTCAGATTGTGTCCGTTTTTACAGGAAAACAGTCACAAAATTAAACCCTCGTTAATGCCGTCAGTACAAATCATAAAATAATGAACGAAACCAAAACATCTGCAGATTAATTAAATAATAAAATCACGACTTTAAAGCACAAAGAACCGTTTCAGTCCTTTTTGTGGATAAAATGCTGTTGGGCGTGGTTTACCCAAGAACCGCCCACTGACCTTGAAGAGTCTCTTTAACAGATTTAATCATTTCAGGAAGAGCAAACAGATCACGTTCAACTCATGCATTCACTCATTAATTAATTATTTAATTCATTCATTCATTCACTCATTAATGAATTTATTCATCAACGCGCCCTCTGGCGGTGAAAACTATGAATCGCCCGAATTTCTGACATGAACCAGGATACTGAAGTACCCGGTGTTCACCGCTAGAGGGAGCTTTATTGAACACTTGAAAGTGAAAGTGAAACGTTTCTGCCTCATTTTCTCACTGATCCAGCTGATGGATCCTTTTTTACTTTTTCTTTTGGCCTGACTTTTGATGGTTGCATCAAAATCGAGTCCATTGTCTCGGAGGGTGTGTTTTGGTTTACTGTTCTGTTGGTTTTGGGGTGTGAAGCTTGTTCAAGCCATTTCTTCTGCTTCAGTGGCGCCCAGACTCTAGTTAAACCTCCAGAAGCAAGCCGTTATCATCAGTTGCAGTGTCCTTTGGATTTGATTAATTTGAGAAGATTTCAGACTGACTTGTGTACTAATATTTAAGGTCAGTCTGACTTGTGTGCCAACTTGTTGTACAAGGACTGGAGGAGGTTTTTAAATCTTTGCATATAAATCTCCAGCTTCAAAAGCTACTTAATATTCATTCAGAACAACAGAGAAATATTCTGTAAAAGTGAATGAATGTAAAAATGAAATTCTAAACAAATAAAGCATTTTAATGACTGAACTGAACATCTTTTTACAAACATTGTAAAAATATTGATGTTCCACAATGTGACTACTGTCAGTGTGGTCTGGCTGACCCACCTGCACCTACATTTTGTTCAAGCGTTGGTGATTCGGTGGTTTGAATTCACACAGAATCGTGGAAGTGATTGGAAGAAAAACATCTGAAGTGTTTAATGTTTAAAGTTTCCTCGAGTTTTTTTCACAAAACCTTCGTGAACACATTGATTAAAGCCTGAAACACAGTCGTACTGTAGATTAATGTTCAAACTAAAATATAAATATAAAATGTGCTTCAAATCCCAACCAATAAATGATACATTAACTTTGAGATATGATGTAACTCTACTTCAATGTCTCATGAGGTCATTTTTGCAGATGCTTCCATTCTTCATGTAGAGAAGATATTATAACGGAAAACTGTATACAGAATTTATTAAAATGGGCTTTTATTTTGAAATAAAATTTATGTTGAGCAAATTTTTTGACCACACACGTCAACGCTTTCCAAACTACATTACTGAATGAATTGATAATGGCTGTGTTCTCATTTATAGAAAGAATGTAGTTTGGGATACAGGCTGCATGCGCGTGAGTGACGTCACCGAAGCCCCGCCTTCAAATTGATGTGATTGGTTAGCACTAATGTTTTTTTTTCTTGCTTCTTGTAGTATTCTTCTTTCATTCTGTAAAGTAGAAGATTTACTAACCATAGAAAAGTGAATATAAATGTGAAGCACTGTTCGGTCTGTCTGCAGTAAACAGGGTGGAGCTGTAAGACCTGCTTTTAGATACTGTGAACTGATTGGTTGAGGTTTGAGCCTCTGATTGGCTGAAGTGTTCAGTGACAAAATAATTATTAAAAAATTATAAATAATTTAAACTTATTTCCTTTCTAGATTTATTAGAATTACAAAAAAATGTTAGTTTGTGTTTTTAAAAACAATTTTACATGTTTTAATTGAGTTTCTGTCAGTGTTCGTGACACATTTCCGGCCGTGTCCCAAACTGCACTCTCTCACACTACACAGTGTGTAAAATGTAGTGCAGCACCATTAGATGGAGCATCCAGTACTATAGTGAGTAAATCTGGAAATGTGTGATTTGGGACACAGCCATGAACGTGTGCTACAGTCCTACAGTTCTCAGCTCTGCTGTGATAAAAGGACTGATGTGTTCAGTGTGTTCTTCTCATGGATGGAGACGCTTTTCAGGACACTTGAGTGAAAGGAGAGAAGAGCATCAGCATGTTGGCTGTGTGTGTTCAGTGTCTCAGTTTCAGGTGAACGTTACTGTGTTGATGTAATGACGCCTGTCGGCCAGTGAGCGGCGCTGAACTTCAAACAGCTTTTCTGAGAGTTTGGTCTTTAGACTCAGATGAAGTTACTGCTGTGAGAAACCTACAAACACACATCTACATTTATATGAAGATATTTATTGGAGTGTTTTCATTCTCAGTTTGTGAGAGTTGTGTTTAGTGGTTGCTATGGCGCTTGTGGTTTTGTGTTGTCATGGCAACGTGCGGTCCTGCTCAGTTGTTTATGTTCCTGTTCATTTCTCTTCATTTCTCTTTTTGATTTCTTCAATAATGTCTGACTTTTTAAACTCCGTCAGTTTTGTTAGGAGTCTGGTTCCCTGTAGATTAACTGTTACTAGAACCCAGCACTAAAGAGAACCGACAGATTCCTCCAAAAAGACCCAAATTCCCCATTTTATTACTAACTTTATTCTTTAATTATGTTTAATGTGCTTTATGTACCAAAAATTCTTTTGATCAAAACATTTTTCCTCTCTTTATGAGGCTGTTTTTGTTACTGTGCCTTTAAGGCAGATATGATATGTAAATGAAGGCTGTTGTGATTGGTTGTCTTTATTGAACCCAGTAGTAAAGCGGTTCTCCTTCTGACTGTATTGTAGTGTAAAATCATTCTGCAGTGACAGGATCATCAATGAATGTGTTCATTCTGTGAACAACAGCTGTGAGGTACTGAACATCGCTCTGTGTGTCTCTCAGAAGGGAATTCAGACTCGTTCCTTATTTCATCCTTTACAATAATCATACTTTCCTCTGTAGGACATCATTGTACTGGACAGTGAACAGACCTCCAGGCAGCTGTGGGACGGACCCCTGGTCCCGTTCAGGGTGAGACTCAGTTCTCTCAGAGCATCAACACTGATGTTTTTGAGGAAATATGCCGAGCTCTCCACTTTCTCCAGCCTTTGTGTTCAGTAGAATATTCCAGTGTTTCCTGAAGTGGTTCTTACTTTGCTCTGGTCCAACAGGAGTTCTGTGGGAACCTCCAGCGCTCCAACAGGATGCACGCTTACACCATGGAGCAGTGCTTTTCTGGAGGACATCAGGTTTGTAACAGTGGACATATTGTTTTCTTTCTACAAGGAACATCACAGTTAATGATCCCTCTCTCTCTGTCTGAACAGCAGGTGGAGGTGAAGCTGCAGCACAAGTCTGTGTACAGCGGCTTGGAGAGCGAGCATTGGTGGGTGCTCTCCAATGAGTGTTCCAACCTGTTCACAGAGGTGAGCTTACTGAGGATCAAGATCTGAGTTAAAGATGCAGCTGGAAATAAAACAGACTTTAAACTCAGTTTGGAGAAGGCTGGTGTTTTAGGCTGGGTTTTAAAAATGATTGTTGGTGAGTGTAGGATTTAGTACATCTGTACTGTGAGGTGAACGGGTCTCCAGGTTCTGTTGATGTTTTGCCAGAACTTAAGCAGGTAACTCTTTTCCTACAACTGTCTGAAAGTTTAAGGACTAAATTCATTACAGGAGTGCAGCTTCCTCCCCAGCTCTTCACCACGGTCAGGACTGTGGTCTTCATCAAGGTAAAGCCCACAGCACTGTGAACAGTGGACCTTTCACCACCATTGATTTTTTAATGTAATGATGATGAAGCTCTTCCTCTGCTCGTTCAGCGCCGTGGACACCAGATCTCTGTGGTGAACGTCTCCTTCACTGCAGAGTCCAACTTCACCTCAGTGGTGCACGCACGGTTCCTCGTAAGTGTTCTCCCAAAACTGACGTTCAGTTCTACTGAACAGTCAAATATTTTGAGCATCTTAATATCTTGATGTATTTTATTGAGGAGGTTTTTATGTTGTTGTTGGTTCTTTGCAGCAAACCAAGGCGTCCAGGACACACAATGTAGTCTCCATTGATGAGGATGGGTGTGTCCGTTCTTCTGAATCCAGCGACACCTACATCCTGGAGACTCCAGTGACTCCTCCACCTGCCAGCAGACCACTAATACCACCTCCAGGATTCAACTGAACCTCATGAAGCACATGAACTAAATATCCTTTTACTGCTTATTCAGCTATTTTTTACTATGTAGTAAGATAACAGCATGAAGTCTGATTAAAATTGTTTTAAGCTTTTCCCAAACCAATTTACACACCTGCTTAATTCATACATTTATGTTCTCTTTGCAGGTTTCAGACTCTCTCTCTCTCTGATTTTTTAACTCTGTTTTTTTTAACAACTGTTCTTGTTAAAGGCAGGTAGTGTTAGATTAGATAATATATTTTAAACAGTATGAAACATCAAATGGGATGCTCTAATCCAATCGTAAAATAATACAGTGTAACTTTAAAATAAAATAAAATCTTAATATTTTGATATCTTAAATTAATCAGATATAGTGAGAGACTATTCTAAATTCATGGACTAAAAGTTCTTTATATATCTGTTCATTTAACTTCCAATTTATGGACTCTAACGACCCTTATACACAAATCTGTTCATTTATAAAATTCTCTTCCTTTTCTTGATTATCCGGTGTCGACCAGAGGAGGATGGGTTCCCCTTTTGAGTCTTGGTTCCTCTCAAGGTTTCTTCCTCCAGTTGGAGGGAGTTTTTTCTTGCCTCTGTCTCTTTTGGCTTGCTCACTAGGGGCTCGGACCCGGATTCTGTAAAGCTGATCGGAGACCAGTTTGAAAAAATGCTACAGAAATAAAACTGACTCGACTGAATTGTATTTATTAATAATTATGATGTGGCTGATTGTAGCATTTTAAAGTTATTAATGTCCAAAATCATTACATGAATCAGTCTAAATGGAGCTTATGTTGAATTTTAGACATTATAAACTATACATATCTAAAATATTTATTATTTTACAAACAGTTAAGATAACTGAGAAACAAACATTATAAAGTTTTTTTTTTGTCATTTGGGGCTGACAGCATTCATTAAAAAAACATTTATATTAACAAACAAATATATAAAAATAACAATATATGCAATAAGTAGTGATATTTATATGTATGCATATCTTTTCATTTGTAGCAATGTGAAATAATCATTAAAATCAAATGTGAAGTTTAAGAAACAATATAAGTTATTTTTGATGTTTAGTCTTGAACATTATTCAGGCATTCTAAGAAAATCATTTTCTAATTGTATCAAACATTTTTTCTGTAAATTTTAATTACTTATCTGTAATTTTTATTAACTAAGTGTTTTATGATTTATTTCAATGCATGTTTTAGATTTATTCTCCTAATTTGACAATTTAATACATGTAATTTATGATTTGTTTTACAAATACGTCAGGTTAGTCTAGTGTTCGTTGTATAGAACTAAAAGTGAAATCTTTAATCTAAAATCCTGAACCACTTCAGTCTCCTCTCAGCAGAACAGAGAGCCTGGATTTATAGCTAGACTGTAACTAGTCTGTTGGTCTCAGATTCTGGGAGGAAACAACAGATAAGTGATGAATGAAAGATCTGTGTTTCATGTGTGGAATCTATATTCACGTCTGCCCTTATTCTCTGCATGCTGGAGTAGACCTGTGTTCACATTCTGGAGATTCAAGGCTGCAGAGTTAAGTTACTTTTTTAAATGGTGTAAATATATTTAAATACATTAATATAAACACAAGTGACTCTTTAAATTGTTAAAATATAGTTAAATAATTGTCCAGTGTTCTCAGTTTTAGTGCACTAATGTCCTGCCTACTTATTTCCACTGGTGCTTTCATGTACCTTAGTACACACACTGAGGACTGCAAGGCTGAAAAGTGAAGTAATCTTTTTGTTAATTGACTCTTTGCCAATTGACTCTAATTCTCTGCATGCTAGAGTAGACCTAATTACACAAGCTCAGAATTACGAGGCTAAAAACACAAATGACCCTTTAAATTGTTCTAATATATTTAAATAATTGCCCAGTGTTCTCAGTTTTAGTGCACTATTATCCTGCCTACTTGTTTTCTCTGCATGCTTTCATAGACCTTAGTGCACACGTTGAGGATTACAAGGCTCCAAAGTTATGTAATCAATTTGTTATTAAATAAAAATGAACAGATGTTAAATCATTGCCTGCTTTCTCGTATGGGTCCTAATTTCAATTCTGCTCGTATTCCCTGCATGCTGGAGTATTCCTGAGTCCACATGCTGAGGATGGTGTTGCTGAAAAGTTAAGTAACTTTTTCAAATTGTTAAAATATAGTTAAATAATTTCCCAGTTTTCTCTATTTTAGTGCATTAATATCCTGTCTGCCCTTATTCTCTGCATGCTGGAGTAGACCTGTGTTCACATTCTGAGGAGTACAAGGCTGAAATGCTGATTAACCTTTTACATTTTTAAGATCTAGTTAAGTGACTGCCCAGCTTTCTCAAATTCATTGCACTAATTTCCAGTCTTCTCTTAATCTAATACCCAAGTAAACACGCTCAGAATTACATGGTGCACTAATTTCAAGTGTTCTCCTATTCTATTTCATTTTTAAGAAGTTCTATTTTTGCTTTCTCATTTCATGATTTATAATTTCACATCTTATTCCCTGCATGCTGCAGCATACCTGTAGTCGCATGTTGAAGATTGCAAGGCTAAAAAGTTACGTAATCTTTATGAAGATAAAAGTGAACAGATGTTAAATTATTGCCTGCTGTCTTGTATTATGGATCTTAATTTCATGTCTGCTCTTATTCCCTGCATGCTGGAGTATTCATGAGTCCACATGTTGAGGATTACAAGGCTGAAAAGTTAAGTAACCTTTTAAATGTTTAAGATGTAGTTAGTCTTATGTTGTCTTGTGTCTTGTGTTGCATCTTGTCTTGTGTGTAGCTCCAGGGTCCTGGAGGAACGTTATTTCGTTTCACTGTGTACTGTGTATATGGCTGAAATGACAATAAAATCCTACTTGACTTGACTTGACTTGACTTGACTAGGGGCAGCGGTGGCCTAGTGGTTAGGGAGTTGGCTACATGAGCGGGGGTTCGAACCCCTTCCCAATGGGTTGCTCTGAGGTACCCTTGAGCAAGGTGCCGTCCCCGTCCTGCTCCTCCCTGCGATGGGCTGGCGACCTGTCCAGGGTTCGTCCCCCGTCCTCGCCCTGTGTGCGCTGGGTTGGACACCAGCACTCCCCCG
>CM029377.1:26820866-26835866 GCA_017165825.1 Hepsetus odoe
CTGAGAGTCTCCAGTTTACAGTGTGAACTTTATATTGATCTTCAGTGATGGAGAGACAGAATCCTCACCTGAGAGTCTCCAGTTTACAGTGTGAACTCAGAATAATATTCAAAGAGAAAAGTTTGAAAACAACAACAACAAAATGATGTGAGAGATTTTATTTTCATTTTATTTTCTGATAATTTCTTACTGACATCTTGATGTTAATTTGAATCAGATTGCTGCTGTTCATGATCATCCTGCTGATGTTCTTTGTGTATGTAATTCACACCAGTCTGGTAATGAAGTTCAACAACAGTGTTTCAGGAATTTGGATGAAGTTGATATAAAACAGACACTGAAAGGCTGCACAGTGTGTGTGTGTGTGTGTGTGTGTGTGTGTGAGACTGATATGCTGACGTAATGTAACAGATGTGAAGTGTCTCAGAGGACATTTAGGACAACAGGATGGAGGACAAATGGCAGAAGTTACTCTAGAAAGTGGATCAGTCTGATCACTGCTGTTGACAGAGGCTCGTCACCATCCTCAGATATATGAAGAACAAACCGGAAAAAACAGTAAAGTGTTCTTCAGATGAGAAGGCTTGCCAGGTTGATGACAGAATAACACAAACCACAGCTTCATCCACCACCAGCTCTGTGGACTTCTAGCTGATTCCACTCTGATCACCGTGGAGACTCTTCTAGTAAACAGTCTCCACTCTGTGACTTCTGCTTCCTGAACTGCTGGACAGGGAGATGATGCTCATCCTGAACAAGGACATCAAACTTCCTCAGTCAGACATAAACGATGGCATATTAACTTTCATGTTATGGTAAAAAATGAGGATAATAAATATCTCCACGACCATGGTGTTTTTTCCAGGTTCCTCCCTGAAAGAGGCTCATCCTGCTGATCCTTCATTCAAATAATTAAATAATGTGTTAAAATATTATTTGAAATATTGAAATGTGATTTTGTTGGAAATTCTTTAAACATTTATTTTCACATTAGTATCGTAATGTACTGATAACCTTTATGAATCCAGTTCTGGACAGACTCCTGTGTTTTACACTTGTCCACCACTAGAGGGAGTATAAGGGTATATACGGCTGTAAAATTGAAAGTGAAAGTAGAATCTGCTGAGAAAGAGAGAAGATCACACATCTTAGCGCTCTGGATTCACACAGTAAGTTCATTAAAGTGATCAAGAACATGATCATCATCACTGTGGACTTTAACAGCAGCTGCTCTGTGTGATTTTATTTCTGTGCTGAAGAAACAGGGATGTTTATTTATTAATCAGCTAAAAAGCTCTGAGGAGGAAGAGAACAAACTCCAGCAGCCATTTTCTGCAGCTTTCAGAACAGAACTAGTGTGTGTTTAGTGTTGAACATCTGTGCAGGACATCTGAAACATCTGCGTCTCCAGTGTGGAGCTGTGCGTGTGTGAAGAGAAACTGCTCCATGATGAAGGAGCTTCATTCCAGCACTCTTTATACTCAGATATGAAGGATTATTAGGAGAAGGTTGATGATTCTCTGAGTGATTTACTGTGATGTGAAAGAAACGTGAGAGTTAGTTGGTGCTCCAGCCTCCATTAGAGAAGGAGAGAAGATCAGTAAGATCTCACAGATGTGCTGATAAAGTACAAGATCACATTGGCACTGTGGACTTTAACAGCAGCCGCTGTGTGTGTTGGTCTGTGTGATTCTGTACGTCAGCTCTGACCCCGAGAGAAAGAAGAAAGAAGGAACAGCAGTGTGAGAGAGGGGACAGTCTGTGCTGGGCAGTTTAGTGGGTTTAGTTTAAACTGCAGGTGGGGTTTAAACTGCCGTTCAGCTGATGATACTTCAGCACTCCTTTTTTAACCCCCAGAGGAACCTCCAGAAGATGGCAAGCAGCCATGCCTATGACCAGCTACATCCATAAATAAAAAGCTCAAAGAGAGGCAATCTAGAAGTGCTGTAGCAGATAAGAGAAGGTACCATCAGAAGTAAGGTGATAGATTTAAGACTTTGCCTGTGGTCGAGAAGTGGTAAAGGATGGAAAAAAGAAGGTGCTGATCATGAAGGCACTGGGAACTATTGGTGGAAAACCATCAGTGGGATTTATGTAAATTTCAAAGCTGGGACAAACAAATTGAAGCAAACAAAAAAGTTTGTATTTAGGATCACACTTCAGTTCTCTACGACACTCCCAGTGACTCTCACTGTGTGTGTTAGTGCTGCTCTGTCAGTTCAGATAAAGCTTTATTACAAATAAAAAATAAAAAAAAGGATTATTAATAATAAAATACTACCATTGAAGAAAGATCCTAGAACAGTGTTTCACTGTAAACACTGCAGTTTTATTTCTTTATCAAGCTGCAAGAAGAAAAAGATGCCGTTTATAAGCAGAGACTCGTTCAGCTCTTCTCTGTGTGTGTGTTCTGGATGCAGTGTTGATGGAGAGCAGTGTCTCCAGTGTGGAGCTGTGAGTGTGTGAAGAGAAACTGCTCCATGATGAAGGATCTTCATTCCAGCACTGCAGGAGGAGCCTCTGATCCACAGTGAGTCATTTTACATGATTCTACAGGAAACAGAAGGAACAGAATATCTGTCTCTCTGTCCCTGCTGTTCAGACTAGTTTTAGAAAAGTCAGTGATTCCTCAACAACAGCCTCTCTCATCCTGCATCATCATGGATGAACTGTTTTCAGGGTGAAGAGAGCAGAACCTTCAGAACCCAGCTGTGTGTCAATGAAGAGTGACCGGTCCAAAGATCTAGTTCCTCCTGATTTCAGCAGAGAACATTTTCCCTCTGATCCAGAGTCAGTAAAACACTTAGCACTCAGAGAGCCTTTTATCATCATTTACCTGATTTACACACACACACACACACACACACACACACACACACACTGCTTTAGCCAAACAAAGAAGTGATAGTGTTTTATCAGTGTTTATAAGTATTATTTATTCATGTATTCTTGATTGATTTATTTTCTATTAAAGTTGTTGCTATAAAAGTTGCTTGTTCACAGGGTCCTGCAAAAAACAGACTCTTACAGAAGAAAACTGGATTTAATATTTAAGGTTTGTACAAGTGTGAATGTTTTTCTTCCATGATTCAGTTTCAGGGTCTTTGTACTGTAGATATTCTGCTGATAATTAGCTAATTAGCTCAAATTTTTGCTCTATTATAGTTTAATATGGTTGATGGTGTCTCCAACTAACAGTTTAAAATGAAGACTAAAAGATGCACACACATAGACATTTTATTTCAGAGCCAAATCCAGCTGTGAACCTACACATCCTGAGTGTTTGTGTGGTTTTAATAAGTTGTTGATTGATTGATTCATTCATTCTCTGAAATGTTTGTCCTGATTAGTGAATGAGATGTTAATGTATCATTTAGCATTACTAAATACAAAATAAAACACTGTGGGTAACGCTGCCACTTTGTAGTGAGAAGGTCCTGGGTTCAATTTCCAGGTGGGACAATCTGCGCCCTTTCTATGTGTGTATGGAAATGTTCTCCCCTTTGTGTTTGTGTGTGTGTGTGTGTTTGTTTGTTTGTTTGTTTCCTCTGGGAGCTCCTGACATTTGATGGTCTCGTGACCTGTCCTGGATGTTTCTGGGACTGAGAAAATAAATGAATGAATTACTGTGTGTAAAATTTCACATTATATTGTGGACAGTTTCTGTCTAGATAAAACTACTTTATCTAATAACTAGTTTAGATAAAACTACTTTATCTAATAACTAGTTTATCTGAACACTCTTTCATGAAGTTAAATCAAGAGCTGCTGATGAAGCCCAACAATGTGAAGACTGGAGTACCAAGAAGTTCACAAACTACACCTGTGATCTTCTGTGCCCTATAAATACTGAATCTTCTGAAAATTACACATTCTCTTACCATTTTATAATTTTTCATCAACAAATTTATTCTCATTCCATAAAGTGTTTTTACTGGGAAACAACAGCTAACATTAAAGCCTAAACCTGCCTAAGACTCGTCCACAGTCTGTGGAGCTCTATTTCCTGTCTTCATATAATCCCTTACTGTAACGTTACAGCTTCTGTATGTTTCTCATTTCATTTTTATCCAGGAACTGGAGCAGAAGATCATCTCTGTAGTGAAGAATGAGCTGAACACATTCAAAACATGCCTTAGTCCAGATTACCCAGCATGCTCTGAGAGAGAGCTGGAGGATGAGGATGATCAGAGGACTGTGAGAGAGGGAGTGTTGAAGATCACACTGAACATCCTGAAGAAGATGAAGCAGGCAGACCTGGCGAACACACTAGAGATCAGTAAGAGTTCTGGGTCATGTGATCATTACAGCACTAAGTTCTGTATCAGTGTGAACCCAGCCTCACTTTTTACCTTCATCAGTCTGAACAGAGTCTCTCACTCAGCTCTACAGTTCTTTACAACATGTTAAACATTTGAGAAGATTTTGTCATTTTGTTCCTTGAGAACTGAAATTTCATTTTATTTTACCAGTTCCTTGAACTGTATGCTCATTTTTTCAGTTATATTTACAGCTCATATGTACATTATGCATTACGGACAAACATAGACATTGTTGCACCTTTTTGGTGAGGATGGAGGAGCTTTGAGTTGAGCTGAGCTGAGCTCATCAGTGGACACTACGAAATCTGAAGCTAGACTCACCCTCAGCTACAGCTCCATTGATTTAGACAGGTGTGTGAGGGAGTCTTAGCTCACCTGGAGTCCACAGTGATCTCCTCAACACTTTGGTGTCTCCTTTGTGTCACCTGCAAAGCTGATTATAGTGTTTAACCCATGCACATTAAAACAGTCGTGGGAAATAAAGAAGGGGAAAAAGGAGTGTATAAAATAAGACAAAGTCTTGTGGCACACCAGGGTTCAGGGTGAGGGTTGAAGAATAGGTGTTTCATTAAGCTAACAGATTAAGCTAACAGAAGTGTTAGGATTTGAAAAATGTATTGAGCTATAAGTTCAAAGAGCAAAACTAGTTAGAACACAGAGCACTGCTTTAAAATATTTATGTTCTTTGCATTAAAATGTTATTTTTGCATCATTTCAGGTGAAAGTACTTCACATGGTTCCTCCTCTTTTCTCAGGTTTCGCCCCTGCTTGCCATCGAAAACTCAAATCCAAACTGAAGGAAAAGTGTGAGAGAATAAATGAAGGAATCTCTGTTCATGGATCCTCAGCACTTCTGAATGAGATCTACACAGAGCTCTACATCACAGAGGGAGGGAGTGGAGAGATCAATGAGGAACATGAAGTGAAACAGATTGAAACTGCATCCAGGAAGAGAACAACACAGGAGGCCCCAATTAAATGTAATGAGATCTTTAAACCCTTACCAGGAGAGAAGAAGTCCATCAGAACTGTACTGACTAAAGGAGTTGCTGGAATTGGAAAAACGGTCTCTGTGCAGAAGTTCATTCTGGACTGGGCTGAAGGAAAAGTAAATCAGGATGTTCACTTCATATTTCCACTTCCTTTTAGAGAACTAAATTTGATGAAGGAGAAGAGGCTCAGTCTGATCAAACTTCTTCATCGTTTCTTCCCAGAAACACAAGAATTAAAATCAAGACATTATCATCAATACAAAGTCTTGTTCATCTTTGATGGTCTGGATGAGTGTCGACTTCCTCTAGATTTCCACAACAATGAGAACCTGGTGGATATAGAAGAGCAAACTTCACTGGATGTTCTGCTGACGAACCTCATCAAGGGGAATCTGCTTCCCTCTGCTCTCCTCTGGATCACCTCTCGACCAGCAGCAGTCGGTCAGATCCCTCCTGTGTGTGTTGACCAGGTTACAGAAGTGCGAGGTTTCAGTGACCCTCAGAAAGAAGAGTACTTCAGGAAGAGGATCAGAGATCAGGATCTGGCTGAGAAAGTCATCAAACACATCAAGTCTTCAAGAAGCCTCTTCATCATGTGTCACATCCCAGTCTTCTGCTGGATTGCAGCCACTGTTCTAGAGAGAATGCTGAGTGAAGCTGAGAGTGGAGAAATCCCCAAAACCCTCACACAGATGTTCACACACTTCCTGATTCTTCAGATCAAACACAGGAACCAGAAGTACAGTGGAAAAGGTGACCCAGATCCTGATCAGACTAGAGAGAGTATTCTGGCTCTGGGAAAACTGGCTTTCCAGCAGCTTGAAAAAGGAAACCTGATCTTCTATGAGGAAGACCTAAGAGAGAGTGGTATTGATATTAGAGAAGTGTCAGTGTACTCAGGAGTGTGCACCCAGATCTTCAGGGAGGAACCTGGGCTGCACCTGGGGAAGGTCTTCAGCTTTGTACATCTGAGCATTCAGGAGTTTCTTGCTGCTTTATATGTTTTTCTCTGTTTCATCAACAAAAATATTCAGATTCAACAAAACACTGAACTCTCTGAGCTTTTCATCAAACCATCCATGACAGACTTCCTCAACAGTGCAGTGGACAAGGCCTTACAGAGTGAGAATGGACACCTGGATCTTTTCCTCCGTTTTCTACTGGGTCTCTCACTGGACTCCAATCAGACTCTTATACGAAGCATCCTGACACAGACAGGAAGTAGATCTCACAGCAGTGAGGAAACAGTCAGATACATCAAAGAGAAGATTCAGGAGAACAGCTCTGCAGAGAAATCCATCAACCTGTTCCACTGTTTGAATGAACTGAACGATCATTCTCTTGTGCAGGAAGTGCAAAAATACCTGAACAGAGATGGTCACCATCGCCTCCATCAGACCAGACTGTCTCCTGCTCAGTGGTCTGCTGTGGTGTTTGTGTTGCTGAACTCAGAAGAAGAGCTGGATGTGTTTGATCTCAGTAAATATGACCCATCAGAGGAATGTCTTCTGAGGCTGCTGCCTGTAGTCAGAGCTTCCAGAAAGGCTGTGTGAGTATTTTCATTCACTTGTACAGTTTTAATGAAATACTGGTTGATCCAGAACATGTTTAGAACACAACTGGAACATTTCAGTAAAGAACTCAGATGATTGACCTGTAAATCACTTTTAGTTTCACGTTCAAACGGTTTTAACTAAAGTTCATCATTTGTGTGTTTAATTAAAACCTGACACAATAACAATGTTATTAGATGTGAAACTGCTGGAGACAATGAATGGTCAAGTCTTTAGGTCTCAGGAGAAGTTCACACACTCAGCTGACGTCTACACACAAACCTCTGTTAGATTAACAACGTTCAAATATGAAGAAAGCTACAAGCTGTGAAGTCAAAGAGTCGATAGAGAATGCAGGTCAAATAAGAGAGAACTGCATCCTCACCACTCTGACCAATGAGAAGAAATCTTTCTGCACCTGCTTTCATCTTTAACTGAGTTTAGTCCACAGTGAAAGTGTATCAGCTGAGAGCTGCAACAGTCTGCAGTGAGATGCACTGTGTTCACATTCACACGTGTCACTTTTCCTCCTCAGACAGAATGGGCCAAAAAGAGAGAGAACTTTCAGTGGGATGCAGCGCTCTTGAAATGACCAAGATATCAGGGCGTCATCACATGACCATCAAACGGCTTGTTGCAGAATGTCAACAGTGTTGAAAGAAACGTGTTGAGAAAACAATGACTCAAATTAACTGCCAAAGATTTGAGAAGAATCAAAAGTAACTCTACACACTAACAGCTGCCTAATAATTGTACACACACATAAGTTCACACTCACACTTCCTTTGTACAATATTGGTCCTCCTTGCTGGCTTGAAAAGGTGAATAGCGGAGGTGCCAGGGCTCGGCAGGAACCTTGTACTTTATTGTACGATACAACAAAGATTCAGTTCTTCAGAACAGAGGACGGACAGTGTTGGGTCGGCTTGGCAGTCCTTAAACAGCTGGTTAACCAGGGGTGAGGGAATGTGTGCAGTGATTGGCTGTATGGTGAGATCATCAGAATTCCTGGGACCGTGACCATGGCTGGTGTCCCATGAGAACCGTGACAATATTCAGGTTTCGGGGATTTTAACATTTTAGATTGACTGATAGCACGAGATTTGTTCTAAAACGAATCGTCAAAATACTCTCTGAACATTGTGCCGTAGAGTTCCACTATTCAGGAGTGATGGAGAGAGAAAAAGTTAACATTTTAATAAAACTTTACATGGGCAGTAATCTAGTAAAAAGTAAAAGTAAATGTGTTTTGCTTGAATCTCTTAAGAAACAGACGTGGGTTTTTTCAGTTTATGGTCAGTTCAGTATCTTCCAGACGGGACATTAGTAGCTAATGTCTGTGTCCTAAAGGATCAGGTCTGTCGGTGTGTTTAAAGGGTCCCACACTGGGAGGAGCTTTATGTTATAATGTAGTAGAGAATCAGGCTCAGTGCTGTAGTGTCTCATTACAAACTGACTTCATTTAGGGGAGTTCATGGTGTAAACGTGTGCTATTTTTAAACTTCCCACACATTTTGAGATAATGCCTGAGTTTGTAGAAAGCAGTGATGAGATCCTTGGTCTGGGTGTGGCTTTGTGGTAAAGACTGGTTTTGGTCTCTTGTTTGCGGGAGGAGCTATGCAGACATGTTACAGTGTAATGTAGCCAGTGCTGTGGAGAACTGAACAGTGAGTCTGAGTCCAGAACTTTTCTAAGACAGAAATCAAAAAGAGTCAAAGAAATGCAGTAAAACCAGTTTAATGAAGAGTTCCAGCAGCCGTGGTTCAGTGGGAGCAGCTCCAGTTTGTTCAGCACAACTTTGGACTTTAAATACACTTCAAACATCTTTGACCTTTGAAATGGACATTAATCCGACCCATTCATAGTTTTCCACCAGTATTTCCTAACATCATGATGACTGACCCCTCTGTCTCTATAGCCTTCACCGTCTCTCCACCAGTAAACACAAGTCTGAAAGATCTCTCTGGTACTGAAGGCTTCCTGCCTGATCTGCTCCCAGTATTTCAAGGCCGTCTTCCTTCCAGTGTTCAATTAAAAATGTAACTGTTTGCAGGTCCAGCTGCCATCTTTTGGGTTCAGATTTAGGTCAACACACTCTGTGGAGTCAGTAGTGAAAGACAAAGACAAAAGTAAAAGGATTTTTACTAAATGCTCTTTCTGTCTCTTACAAGATTGTTAGTAGTTGTGTTTTCTATCAGCCTGATATAAATACCTTCTTCTTCTTTTCAGAAATCTATCTGTAGATATTTATATTTCCTCTCTCTTTACAGACTGTCTGGCTGTAATCTTGGAGTAAAGACGTGGGAAAGTCTGGGATCAGTTTTAAATCTGGAAAACTCCCTGAAAGATCTGGACCTCAGTAACAACGACCTGCAGGATTCAGGAGTGGAGCTGCTCTCTGCTGGACTGAAGAGTTCACACTGTAAACTGGAGACTCTCAGGTGAGGATTCTGTCTCTTCCATCACTGAAGATCAATATAAAGTTCACACACTGTAAACTGGAGACTCTCAGGTGAGGATTCTGTCTGCATCACTGAAGATCAATATAAAGTTCACACATAAACTGGAGACTCTCAGTGAGGATTCTGTCTCTTCATCACTGAAGATCAATATAAAGTTCACACACACTGTAAACTGGAGACTCTCAGGTGAGGATTCTGTCTCTTCATCACTGAAGATCAATATAAGTTCACACTGTAAACTGGAGACTCTCAGGTGAGGATTCTGTCTCTCCATCACTGAATCAATATAAAGTTCACACTGTAAACTGGAGACTCTCAGGTGAGATTCTGTCTCTTCATCACTGAAGATCAATATAAAAAGTTCTGCAAACTGGGAGCTCTCAGGTGAGGATTCTGTCTCTTCATCACTGAAGATCCCAATATAAAGTTCACACTGTAAACTGGAGACTCTCAGGTGATTCTGTCTCTCCCATCACTGAAGATCAATATAAAGTTCACACTGTAAACTGGAGACTCTCAGGTGAGGATTCTGTCTCTTCATCACTGAAGATCAATATAAAGTTCACACTGCAAACTGGAGACTCTCAGGTGAGGATTGTGTCTCTTCATCACTGAAAGGATAAAAGTCACAGTAATCCGTGTTACTAACATAATCAGGTCTCATTTAAATGATTATATAATTTGAGCAGATATTAAACTGGAAACGTTGTAAAATTCAGTGACCAAATGCAGTTAATTTCCTGCAACCTCATCATAAAAACACAACACATGCCTGCAGGAGTTTCAGAGCTGGACGAGTTTTATTGTTGGATTATCGGTCATTATTCCTCTAAAGAACTCCAGCAGCTGCTGTAAAAAGGATCTTATTAGAAGAAACAGAGGCTTCTGTTTGGTAGACTAGTCTGAATGACACCTCTCTACTTTGTTATGATCACCCAGTCATAGGAGTCTTGAGTGTAAAGCTCATGTTTTGGGTGAAAATGTTCTTAGATGATGATGATACTCCTGTAATCACTTATGTTAGATCCTCCAATGTGTCATTGTCACTGGGCAGCGGTGGTCTGAGTGTTTGGAAATTTGCCTCAGCATCGGAAAGATTGTAGGTTTGATTCCCCTAAATAGTCAGCTAATGATGCACCTGTGCCTGCTGGGGCTCGGTGTGCTCAGTCAGAGCACCAGAGGCGCCCTCCTGGCATTAACCCACAACACCCCACACATGTGACAGAACAAAGCGCGGCTCCCGGCGCCACGCAACGAGCCTCTGGGGGGCCAAGAACAACAAAACTACATAAAAAAAACAGAAGTCCCTTGTGGGGACACACGGTCAGGTCCACAACAAAAAACACAAAAAGGACCATGTCATCTCAGGCAGCTGGTGGTGGTGAGAAGCCCAGCAGTTCCGTCACCTTTTGACCCACGGTGCCTGAACTTCGGCTCTGAAGTCCCTGGAGGCAAGCCCCTGACTCAGCGGGCATGTGACTCGACTGAACCTGAAGGGCTAAGCAGAGGCGTTACGGGTTCGCAGAGGAAAGTCTTTTTCAACGAGTCTAAACTCTGCTTACAACCCCTGTCAGCCGTGTTCCGCACCTCTCTCCTTCCCGAATCTATGGTGCCGAAGTTCGTGTCCATTTCCCTGAACTGATTCTTGCTGGTGTCTTTTGCCTTTTTCCTTTTCTTGGTCATACTTCCTGGTCGCTTGGGGCCCAGCGACGCAGTGTCCCAGCTTCTGGTTTCACTATGAGGAGTTCTACTTGGCTCCCTCCATAAGTCACCTTGTTCTGGGTTTGCTGAATTGCGGGGGTCTGAAGGCAGCTGCTCCCTCTCTGCATTCGTTACTGTTTCTCCGCTGGACTGTTCTCCAGATGCTCTGTTTGGCTTTGCCCTCTGGGTTCATGGCACTGGTGTCGGGTGAGTTGAAGGGTCGATGAGTGCCAATTTACCTTCCATACCTCCTGACCTGGTTTTCTGGCTCGGTGAGCTTGCTGGCAGCCACTATAGCGGGCCTCCTCTCGAGTCAGCCTGGGACGATGTTGTGGTCCTGCACCCGTCTCAGCTCTGCCTGCTCTGATACCTTTGCTCCTCCATTGTGGCTATTTTAGCATCCAGTTTCTCCTGAGCAGTTGGAGTCTCAACTCTCCTTGTTATCTGTATGCAGTCTGGTTTCTCTGTTCATGTGTTCTCCTCCAGTCCCTCTCTTTGGAAAAACCATCACAGCTTGCATCCTAATCTGGAACTATTCTGCCTTCTCTGAATTTGCTGCTCCTTCCATGACGCTCACCTTTGTCTTGAGCCAAAAGTCTCCTCTTTTTTCCATCTCCCGTCCTTGAGACCCACGGCATTCACCTGTAGCATAGAGGCTCTTTAGGTCAGCTGCTGGTAAGTCTGTCAGCAACTCCTCTGTTCTCACGATCGAACATTTCTACCGTGAGATCTGCTCACCTCCGAGTGGGACTGGATTGTCCTACGCCTCGCCCCGCCACAGCCAGTCCCTACGCTCCTCTCTGACCCCAACTTCTGCAAGCACATAGCATGTCTTTACACCTCTGACACCTCTGTCCTTGTTGAAGTCCCGGTCTCCACCCTCCAAACCTCCTCTGATGACCACCTGTTGCCCAGTGCGGCCTCTTGAAGAAAGATCCCCGCTGGTGCACTCTCCCAGCAGCCTGAATGATGACAGCAGTTTTGTTCATAGCATTAATATTTTTTCACACTAAATAACCTCTAAAAAGCTGCCTGCATGCGTGTCGCTGACCTTCTCCAACACCTGGAATCTTTCATGTTCACTTGCCCTGATGTAGGACCTATAATATCTTTGAATGAAGATGGCTGACACTCCTTATGGCCTGTACTTCACTACCTCCCTGTGTCTTCTGAACGCAGCCTGAATCAGGGAAGCTGCCTGATGGTGCAGGATCACCGCCTTTCTGACCCTTTGACCTCTGAAGCAGGCTTGCAGGAACATTGCAGCGGAGCGCAATTTCAAAAATTCCTCTCTCTGTTTTCTGGCTTCACGTGTGGAGCGATACCTCAGCTGGATTGCAACAACAGTCTGTTTTGATGTATGAAATGTATCGTGCTTTCGAGCACAGTAAAGCCTGTAAGCACCACAATATAACCCGTGGCAGCCTGGTGCTTCAGTTTCAGAGTCTGTCTGGTCTTCATCCCTCGGAATGCAGCTTGTAGAACAATGGCAGCCCTTTTTTTCTCATTCATAGACTTCATTTCTTGCCTCATACTCTGGTTAGTTCTATAATATCGCTGAACAGTCTTGGCTGCCCATCGCAGCCTCAGGTAGTATTTTCTGTTTATGTGTTTCCTTGCCTGCGCCTGAAGAGTTACTGCAGCCTCATGTTCATTTCCTCTGTGCCCGAACCATATTGGTGCAGCCGGACTGGTTAGTAGTGCTGGGTTTGCAGGTCGGCGCTCCGTGTTGCCCCTCTCGCTGCTGCGAGGCCTCTAGTCGACCTCCCGGTTGCAGTGTTTTTTTCTACTTTGTTGCTGCTACTCACTCTGGTTGTGTTCTCACGTTCAGAGTGCCAAGCCTGCTTCTCCTGAAGTTCCCCCTTTACTGAAGCTAGCTCCTCCTGTAGGGCGTATTTGAGATTAGTGACTCACCTGCAGCTGGTGTGTACAGCCTGAAGAAAAGCGTTGTCCTCCTCTAATTTTCCACTTGTTTACCGCGACCAGATTCAGACTTTGTGTACCAGTTTCTTGCTTCTTGGTGAGAGCTCCGCCTCCATTTCCTGGAGCTGCTCGGCTAACATGTTTGTTCTGTCTTTCTGCCCAGAACAGACAGCCCAGACCTTCTAGAGATTCCTGTAGTCGTGTTAAATCCTGGACTCTTGCAGTTAATTCTCTTGCCTGAAATGACTCCTCTGAGCGGGAGAATTCTTTACCATAACGTTTCTAATGCTGTGCAGAGAATTCTTTACCGTTAGCTTCCTTGTTTGGCACTTCGCTGATGGGCGCTGTGAGGTGGAGCTGGGTGCAATGTCTTGCGAATGGGGTGCTGTGATTGGTGCAGAGTGCTGTGTACCGCCGTGGGGCGCTGTGATTGGTAGATACAGCAGGTTCCACCCGATCTCAACGTTGTGGTTGGTGGGGAGCAGGAGCCGGAAAAGAAAGAGGCGCGAACGAAGCCTCTTCCTCGAGGCATCGTCCCTTTTTTCTTTGAGGGAGCGAGCTGGATTGAGCGATCCAGCAGGTCCAGGCGTCGCGAGATCTCCCGGTGTGACTCTCTGCACTTCACCGGCTCCTTCGCAGCGCCCCGGCTGCCCACGATGTAGCGCTGCTCGGGAGGTCCCTCAATCTGGGCTCCAATTGCTGGCTCTGCTCCTCAGGCCCACTCCTCTGGCTCCTGGCATCCCGGTTTTAGCGGCTCATTTCTGTAACGGTGGCGGGATGCAGAGAAGGACACCAGAGAGTGGAGCCAGGAGTTGGGCATTTTTGTGTGCACAGGTTACAAAAACAAGACACAAGGGCTGCAGTTCGAAGCAGAACCTGCGATCAGGAGAACTGCAGCCTAAACCAAGATATCTTAATCCAAAAAACCCAAACCTAAACCAGAACCACCCTTTTACATTTAGGCTTAGCCTAACAATGAGCCGCGCTCTGCTCTGACTCATCGGGGCTTAAATAGTCAGCCCCAATGATGCACACCTGTGCCTGCTTAGGCTCCGGTGTGCTCAGTCAGAGCAAAGCGCCACTCTAAGCGATACCCAAACCACACACACGTGACAGAAAGGTTAAGCTCAGGCGGTTTAACTCTCTATAGACTTTCTTAGGGTTGCTTTAACACCCAACTTCATCACAATCAAGGTGATAAAAATAACAAGAATTAATTGGAGATAAAATATTCAAATGACAAGATGTTCAAATCAATATTGGGAGCTGTTCTATTTGAATGTATTTATATGATGTGGTGATCTGAAGTAGGTAGGTACATGGCTATGGACCTGTGGCTCAGAGGTCAGGTTCAAATCCTATCTCTAGCACTACCACCACTGGGTCCCTGAGCAAGACCCTTAACCCTGGTGCTCCAGGGGGACTGTCCCTGTAATTAAGACATGGAAGTCACTCTGGATAAGAGTGTCTGCTAAATGCAGTAAATTTAGAGTAAATATATTTCAGCAAATAAGCAGAAGTGCCATAAATTAAAGATTTAAAGTATGGAAAGTGTAAAACAGCTGTGAGCAGATTTCTGCTTTTGTCTCTTAAAAGATCGTTTAGTTTTCTATCAGCCTGATATAAGCCTTCTTCTTCTTTTTTTAAATCTATCTCTAGATATTTATATTTCCTCTCTCTTTACAGACTGTCTTTGTATTTATCTTGGAGTAAGCGTGTGAGAGAGTCTGGGATCAGTTTAAATCTGGAAAACTCTCCCTGAAGATCTGGACCTCAAAGTAACACTGACCTGCAGGATTCAGGAGTGGAGCTGCTCTCTGCTGGACTGAAGAGTTCACTGTAAACTGGAGACTCTCAGGTGAGGATTCTGTCTCTCCATCACTGAAGATCAATATAAAGTTCACACTGTAAACTGGGGAAGACTCTCAGAGTGAGATTCTGTCTCTCCATCACTGAAGATCAATATAAAGTTCACTGTAAACTGGAGACTCTCAGGTGAGGATTCTGTCTCTCCATCACTGAAAGATCAATAAAGTTCACACTGTAA
>CM029377.1:26840866-26888366 GCA_017165825.1 Hepsetus odoe
AAAATTATATTCTCTACGCTCACTCCACACACACACACACACACACACACACACACACTCCTCACAGATACATACACAGCTAAAGCGCACACACACAGATGTATACACACACACAAATTCAATTCAATTCAATTCAATTTATTCTTGTATAGCGCCTTTTACAACACAGTTGCCCCAAGGCACTTTACAGTGATGATCGATGATGGAACAGGTTACAGTGATAGATGTTTAAGATGTTTAAGCCGATCGACTACGGAGGAGAGGAACCAAAAACTCCACTATGTGGAGAAAAAAACCCTCTGAGGGTCCAAGGTCGACCGGCTGCTTACCTTGGGTCTACTAACAGTACAAGTTAGTTGGTTTAAACTCCAGGATCAGTGAGAGTCCCAAGTTGCTTCCAGGTACCAATGGTGCCAGGGTCCCTTGGTGCATCAGATGCATCACACAGACCAGATGGTGGCTCGGCATTGGACTCAGGTGTTGACCACAGCGCCCCCCCGGACATGTGGGGAGAGAAATGGAATGAGGTCCGAAGTAATAGAGCAGGATCAGTAGTGTTGAACACAGAAATGAAACAGTCGATGGCATGTACAGCACCATGACAGTAGTAATGGTGCACTATGGTGATTAGTGCGGAGTAAAGCTAAACTAAAGTAAGTCTTCAACTATGATTTAAGGCCAGAGACTGAATTGGCATCCCGTCTGAGAAGCAGGCAAGCTGTTCCACAATCTGGGGCCCTGTAACTGCTCGTGCTCCTATACATTTATTTATGCGAGGGATAATTAGGAGATCTTTATTCTGGGATCTAAGTGGGCGGTTAGGTGTATAGGTATTAAGCAGTTCGGTTAGGTATATTGGGGCAAGACCTTTAAGTGCCTTGTAGGTTGGAGGACCCAGAGGGTAGCCCCTGCCTAACAGGAAGCCAGTGAAGCGAGGAGAGTATGGGGGTGATGTGGTCGTACTTCCTGCTCCTGCTAACAATCCTAGCGGCTGTGTTCTGAATGCGCTGTAGGTGCTTAATGTGACCTGAGCTTCAGAAAGTGAGCATTACAGTAATCTGTCTACTGTATACAAATGCATGTACTACTTTACGCGTGTCTTCCGTGACGGCGCGTAGTTTGTCAATGTTCCGGAGTGCAGGAAGCATGCCGCAACTGCATTAACCGCAGGGGATTAAATGAAAGATTTGAATGAAAATAACACCAAGTTACGTGCCCAGGTACTAACTGAAACTTCAACCCTGCATCCCCGGATGTCTGCGAGAAATGAAGTTGGCCCTGTCTGCATCGCTACTACAAGGCAAGAGGCAGCTCAGTTTTTCGGGGTTTAGTGAGAGGAAGTTGTTATTCATCAATCCCTAATATCACTGAGGAGCCAGTGGTACCCGGTTGATGCTTTATCACATGATTTAACAGAGAGGTATAACTGAGTGTCATCAGCGTAGGAGTGGTAACTAACATTATGCTTCCATATAATAGTGCTTAGTGGGAGCATGTAGAGGGAGAAGAGCACTGGGCCCAACATCGACCCTTGTGGGACTCCATAGTTAACTAGTGACATAGGTGAGGGGGTGCCATAATCATCCATTTGGATAAAGTAGTAGTTTGTAAGATAGGAGCTGAACCATTTAAGGGCTGTTCCGGTAATGCCGACAGTGGAGTGAAGCCTATTTACTAAAATGGAGTGATCACGTGTGGAGCAGCACTAGATCTAACAGAACAAGAACAGTGATGTTTCCTGCATCACTTTCCGAAACCGATATATCATTCTGCCACTCTAGTTAGAGCAGTTTCTTGTGTAATGTGCTGGAAACCTGATTGGAATTTATCAGAGGTTCTGCGTGTCTAGATATGACTGCAGTCTACTTAACTAGTTTTCTAGAATCTTGGGAAAGCGGGACATTAGAGATGGTCTATAATTGCTTGGTGGCGGGTCCAAGTTAGGTTTTTTTAGCTGTGAGGTCTAACCTGCTGTTTAAACTGATTGGGGACTACACCTGAGTCAGGATGCGTTCATGATATCAAAGTATCGGGGTGTTGGTAGACTGAGGTTCCTTCAGGGCTTGGTTGGAGATGGGATTCTAACCGACAGGTGCGTGGAGTTTGCTTTGGCTATAGCAGAAATTAGCTCAGAGGCATCAGTGAGATTAAATCACCTAAAATATTGTGAGCACTGTTCAGCTAATGGATTAATTTGAGGGCTAATAGGGCACATTTGGAGCCTAATGTTGTTATTTTTATCATTAAAAACTGAAGAACCCTCTCGTTAGTAATACTACACACTGGCCTTCTATCAGTTTTGTCTGTTAGCCCTGACAGTGTCTGAAAATAAATAGGGGTTCTGCTTGTTGTTCTCAGTAAGTTTTTGAATGAGTACTCAGTCACGAGCACTATATAGAGCTTTCTTATATTGTTTTAGTTTAGCAGACCATAGAGCCTGAGAGGCTTGGAGACCTGTTGTCTTCCATCTGCGTTCTAGCTTACGGCACTCCCGGCAACTGGCCGTGTGTGATCACTGGGCAGGGGAGAGTGCCTGATAGTTCTGGCCTTTATCACTGGTGGGGCGACCTGATCAGAGGATCTGCTTAGCGACTGCTGTTGTACATGTGGTGATGTCATTAACAGTGTTGTTACCGGTGAAATCTATCTCTGTTACGTATCATAAACTGAGCACATTTAGCCCTGTTTAGGTGTAGAGTATTTGTACTAGTCCTTTCACTGAAGTGCGGTGGAGACATATTAATCTCAAGCGTGATTAAGGAATGGTCAGAAAAAGTTTATTTAATTGGACAGTACAGTATCAATGTCAAGTCCATACGAGATAATTAGATCTAGCATGTGTCCTTGTACATGGGTAGGTCCTGATATATGCTGGGTGCAGCCAACAGAGATAGGAAAGCGTTAGGAAGCTTTTATGGCACCTGCATCCGTCTCTGTATCAACATGTATGTTAAGGTCACCTAGCATCACGAATCTAAGTAAACCTAACAATCAGTCAGAAACCCAGATTGCAAATTCATTGATAAAAAAAGAAAGGCAGCATATGGTCCTGGAAGTCTATAAACTAATAGGATATGGGCGCTAAATCCAGACCTAATGCTCAGCAGCATCACTTCGAATGTGTGGAAGCTCTCAGTGGTTTTTGAATCAACCTTAAATGATTCATCAAAAATTGCAGCAGGCCTCCACCACGTCCTACTGAGCGTGATTTATGCAGGTATGAGAACCCATCAGGAGGCTTCCACTAAGGGGATGGTGTCAGTGGGTCTAAGCCACGTTTCAGTCAGTAGACAGATATCTGACTTTGTGTCGAGTACCATCTCATTAATAAGCACTGCCTTGTTTCCTAAGGCGAACATTCAGCAGTGAACATTTGATTTTAGTCGGACTGTGTTTTATTTGTTTTTATGATGGGTACTGGGAGCAGGTTGCAGGCGCAGGAGCCCCTAGATTAGCATCTATGCTGCTTCCTTGGCCATTACTAAGAATAGATATTCTCTAGTAATGATAGGAGAGTCTGGTTCTAAGCTAATGTGTGACATAGGGATGCCGTGTTATAAGGAACCTGGGTTTCTGCCAGGAGTGTACTGGTAGTGGGAGAATAGCCAGCGTGTGATTTAAGATCACAGGACTGCGACCTGGGTGGTGCTCTAGAGAGTCACGGCAATTTTGCTGCCATATTTTGGGAAAGCATGTATGATCCTCTCCAGTTAGGATGAGGGCCGTCCCTTTATAAAGGCCAGGCACGTTCCCAAAGGGTCCCAATTATTTATGAAGCGTCTTTTAGATGCACACCAAGTCTCTGGCAGCGGTTGAAGAGAGCAGCCTACTGTGAGTTACATCTCCTCTAAGAGAACTGGCAAAAGGACCAGACAGATTAAGTTCTGACATTTAGTTTCAGCTTTTGCAGACACATAGAGATGAAGTTCCTCTTTAATACCTCGGATTGTTGGGACTTTATATCGTTAGTTCCAGCGTGAACAACCAGGTGAACTTCATTGCTGGAAGTAAGAAGTCAATGGAGTAACACCTCGATGTCCAGAGACTCTGCAGCGGGGAGGCATTTCACGAGCCGCTGGTTTTTAGGGCTGACTAGGAGCAGCTAACATTCCCCTGCGTCCCGAGTCGTAATGATAGGCACCTTCTCGCTTCAGCAGCGCGGCTGCCGAGAGCAGAGTACCTGTTAGCGTCAGCCGAATTGAAGACTGGTGTGCAGGAGGTCAATTCTTTGAGCTCCTGGACCCGTTTGTGATCGCAAGCGTTCCCTTGGACATGCGCTGGTGCTGGCTCGAGGCGCCGGCTACGGCTGGGCCAGGAGGGTCTACAGCCGGAGTCTAACTGGGCGGAGGGTCTACAGCGAGTCTAACTTCGGCCAAGCGGCCTCGAGCTGAGCCGGAACTACGTCCGGTCTGACTACACTGAGATAAAGTACTAATGTGCCCCTCAGAACCACGAATCCTGTCCTCAAATGTGTACAGTTACATTTCCTACAGGTTTTAAGAGTCTACATAGTTGGACGGACGGTCTGCGCTGTACTGTACTTGCACGACAGAGCGCAGCTGGCGGGGATGTCGTGCCGCCGTTAAATCTTAAGTTTTTTTAATCAAAGCGTTGTGTCCGAGGCCGTGAAGTTTGCTGCTTGTTCAGTCCGGGTCTCTTTCCCACAGTGCACCGCTCAGCACAAATACACACACACAATTAAATACACTTTCTCCTCTAATGTGTCTTCTTGTGTACAGATGGCTGTGAAGTTCCCCTGAATCCAGACTCACTTTTACCTCCTCTCTGAGGAGAACAGGAAGGTGGAGCGTGTGAGAGAAGGAACAGTCGTATCCTGATCATCCAGACAGATTTGATCACTGGAAGCAGGTGGTGTGTAGAGAGAGTGTGAGTGGACGCTGTTACTGGGAGGTCCAGTGGAGCGGAGATGTTGTTGTAGTGTCAGTGACTCATAAATCAATCAGGAGGAAAGGAGGGAGAGAAGACTGTGGGTTTGGAGGGAATGTAAAGTCCTGGAGTCTGGGTACTGCCAACCATAGTTTCTCTGTTCGTCACAATAATAAGAGCACTCTGTCCTCCTCCTCCAGATCTAACAGAGTAGGAGTGTATGGACTGTCCCGCCCGGAACTCTGTCCTTCTACAGTGTCCTCTGATACACACACTCACACACTTACACACACTCAGCACCACACACTGAACCGCTCTGTGCTGGGATTGGGCTTTATTACGACTCCTCAGCGCGTCTGTGTGAGACAGAATAACCTGCTGTGTGTGTGTGTGTGTGTGTGTGTGTGTGTGTGTTATAATTCTCCTGCAGAATGAACATTATTCAGAGTGAGAAAATGTGGAAGCTTGTCTCATACACACACACACTAATGATCTGATGATCTTCCACAAATCGGCTCTTATGTTCACATCGAGCTCACGGCGTTGTTTACAGCAGTGAGGCCGCGTCCCAAATCACTCCACACTCTCTACCTAGTGCACTACACACCCTTTAAAATTCTGCTTCCTGCACAGAACCTCGCAGAAAACCTTCAATAAATCACATTTTTATAAGATGTTTATAAGATCTACAGCAGTGTTTACGAAGAAAGACCCAAATGTAATTACTCCTCCTGGTACTACATAGGAGAGGAGATAAATGAAGGCAGCCAGTTTTAGACCCAAACAAAAAACCACGAGGCGGAAGTTTGAAGGTAATGAAAGGACTTACTGTTCACATGTTTATACTGCAGATACTCAAAAAGACAAAATATTACTTCATATTCTGTCTTTATTTTATAAGTTTTTATTTTCCCCTCCCGTACACGAGTGTTTACTGCCCCCTGTGTGAGCGTGTAAACTCAAATAAAATACATTTAAATGTAAACAATTTAAAATATATGATTAATTCATCACTTTTTAATATTAGAAAATAAAACAGGACATTAAACAGTTTCATGTTCATTTGGATGTGGGTTCAACTCACTGCGTGGTCCAGTTTTAGTTTACAGTAATGTTTTAATCTGATTTTATAAATAAATACTTTTTAATGGCTGTGGGACCGAGGGACAGTGATGATGGTCTAAATAGTCTAGATCCACTTTTCTTTGTGTCCTTCCACCATGTTGAGTTCAGTCTGAGTCCGACATCTCCTCCAAACTGGGGCTTTCAGACATCAGACAGCAGCAACAACAACAAGAAAATCATCATCATTTTCTTCATCTTCATCACCATCATCATCATCATCATACTGATACCACAGAGGGAAATGATTTTCCTTGGTTCCCTCCGTCAACATGGCTTTGGAGACGATGTCCACAGATCAACATTTAGGCTGTAATTCAGGAGAACTAGTCTGACATTAGGCCATGACTATGTTTTCTCACTAGATTTATTTCTAGTTTTCAATAAGGCTGCAAAAAGAAAACAGGACAAGACTCCAAGCAGCAGTACAACTAATGAGAAAGCTCCATTTCAATGGCCAGCCTCGTTCTCAGGCTCAGGTGTGTATGTGTGTCTTTATCCCAGCAGTAAAACTGAATCTTACACAAGACCAACAACGTCATGAGTTGACTTTGAGATGGAAAGGAGATGTTTGTATCGATGATGGGCAGTGTGTGTAAATGCTTTGATAAGTGGTAACAAATCAAAAGCTGTCAAACAGTGATGATAATCCACATAGTCAGTCCTTTAGCCTTATAGATTATAAAAATAAAAAAACAACACACTCCACACACTTTAAAAAGGTTATTGGTGATAGTCACTCAATGTTAATCAAGTTCTTATTTATTGAAGGATGTTGATGATGAACTGATCACATCAGCAGGATATGGGTATGAAGGTCGAGGTAAGCCGGCTGAATCTGAACACTGTCTAGGCATCAGTATACTGACTGTTTTGCAGGCATTATGTATTAAGTGTATTAAAAATAATGTATTAAAAAAATAAATGTAAGTCTCCTCATAAGTGTATGACAGTGATTGGGATCTCTGCCCCAGATCTGGCAACCCTGTGCTCTGAACTTTTTAAGGTTTGACCCTCTTAAATAAATATAATTCATGTTCACTCCCATCAGAGCTTGTGTCTGATCATCCAAAGCTTCCAAGAAGCAGAGTGCCAGCCCTGCGGCCCCTCCCTCTCCCCATCCACTCAGTATAACTGTCCTCCCTCTCTCGGTGTGTAGGGCGGTCCTCCCTCTCCCCCATCCCTCAGTAGAACTGTCCTCTCTCTCTGGGTGTGTAGGCTGGTCCTCCCTCTCCCCCATCACTCAGTATAACTGTCTCTCTCTCTCTCTGGGTGTGTAAGGTGGTCCTCCCTCTCCACCATCCTCAGTATTGTCCTCTCTCTCTCTCTGGAGTGTGTAGGGTGGTCCTCCTCTCCCTCTCTCCTGTAGTGATGAATGATGGAGGATGGTGAACAGAGGAAGTGTAATGCTGTGTTTACAGGGTGTCTGTGCTCCACAATAACAGTGTTACACTTGATTCCAGTTCATGAGACTGTAGCTGAAGATCTAATGGGAAAGACAGAGAGTTGATGATGGGAAGGTTGTGTTGCACAGTGTCACTGGTGGCGGATAAGGGGATTGTGAGGTCATTGTAGAAGCTTAGGGCGGACATTTGCTCTTTATTCTCTTTAAGACAGAAGAGGCTGTTCTTTCAGGAAGAGCCTTCTCTCATTCAGTCAGATCTCTCTCCATTTCACCACACACAAACACACACACACACACACATACATACATACATGTTTTGAAGGCAAAGGGTGGTCACACCAAATGTGATTTGGTTAGATTCTCTTTTGTTCATTCACTGCATTTTGTTGATTGATGAAAATAAATGATTTACCCTTCCATTTCTGGGCGATTCTGTTTAGTATTTTACAATTTTCACACATTTTTTAAAACTTTTACAGTACTGTATATTTTAAATATTCTGCCATCACATGAAAAGTTCAGAGTCATACATACAGTCACTGCTGAATATTTAACTCCATCCAGGAACGCTTCTTTCTTTTGCATGAACTGAATCTCAAATTAACACAGAGATACACTCCAGAAGCTCCCTGAACTGGGTGAGTAAACGTGTCCATATCTAAATAAGTCAATGAAATGTTAGACCTTAATGTTCTGAGTTTAAAAACTGGATAAAATCTCAGTCTCATGAACTTATAGATCTAAACAACTACATTTACTCATTTGACTTTTGTGTTTGTTCAAAGAGAGGAATTCAACAAACAGGGATGGCGATATTCCAACTCTAGTATTTACTACCTCTACTGAGAAGAAAAGCTGGAGTGAGAGCAGAGACTGTCAGAAAATTCCTGTACGCAGAGACAGTAGAACGAAGGAGAACACCAGACACAGGATCTGCAGCTTTTACTTGCAAGGGGAGCCAGGCACCAGCCAACACCAGCTACCTCCTCCGAAGAGCTTCCTCCTCTGCAAGCCTTTTATTCACTTTTCTGATTTTACAACGGCAATTAGCCCACATTCCTTGTTACAAAATAGTAAACAGAGAAGAGGAATTCTGTGTCTGGCAAGGTTCGGGCACAAAGTTCAACTGTCGTACCAAGCATTTTACAGAAGTCGTAAATAAAGGAAAGTTCGAAGGTCAACAGTTTCATCATTGATAAATATTTACGATTTTCTTAACATTTCCCTCCTGTTTATCATTGATGAATGTCCATTGATAAATTCCAGTACTGCATCTCTTTTCCGTTTTCTGCAGTTCCTTCATTTTCATAACACCTTTAACAATTTACACTTAGTGGAAAATATTTATAAATTGATCTCTATATCGCTGTATTTATTTTCTTTGTTGTCTGACAGGAGGTGCTAATATTCTTCACTCCAACATCACATCTTACGTGACTGCCTATCATTCTAGTTGCTTGTGCTCTCAAGCAGGGATGACACATCCTGTGAAAAAGACAAAATAATAGAAGCACAATAACCACGGAGTAGCAGTAATCTCAAGCGTCATTTTCCATCACTCGAACAGGAACCAGGAGAAGGGTCCCACGGTTATTAAACATTGTCTTGGGACCTGCTTATGTTAGTTTTCTTCATCTGGTCTATGGCCTCAGTTATCTCGTGTTCTTCACTAGTGCTGTCAGGAATATACGTACAACAAGTATCATTAATCATTACACAAACCCCTCCTTTCTCGTGGTTATTAAATCCCAAGTACCATTCGGTTGTGCTACATCATCTCATGTGACACACTCCTCACTGTTTGTTTCCCATGCTTTTTTTATACCAGGGTTTAAAAATAGACTCAATTGATAATGTGGTTTAATTCATAGCTTAGAAATTCTTGCTACTCCCCACCCAGGAACAAGCCAATGCCACCTTACTCCCAGTAGTCCAATGCTCAAGCTCGTCAGGTACATCAGGTACGTCAGGTACACAGACACCTGTCACCTGCAGAAGTTCTCGGACGACACCGCTATTGTTGGTCGTGTGTCTGGGGGAAGCGAGCAGGAATACAGGGGTCATCGGGGACCGTCAGATGGTGTGATCGGAAATCATCTGTGCATCAATGCCAACAAAAAGCGAAGGGAGCTGGTGATTGACTTTCGCAGGAAGTCACCCCCACCATCACACGGTGGACACATCCAGGGTTTGTACATTGAGACTGTGGAGGAGTACAAATACCTGGGTGTCCACATCAACAATAAACTGGACTGGTCCACTAACTCTACTGCTCTGTACAAAAAGGGCCTCAGTCGTCTCCACCTGCTAAGGCGGCTGAGGTCCTTTGGGAGTAAACAAACATCTAATGAGGACATTTTATGACACTGTGGTAGCGTCGGCTGTTTTTTACGCTGTGGTCTGCTGGTGTGGAAGAGTGCAGAGAGGGACAGAGGGAAACTAAACAAACTGGTCAAGGAGGGCCAGCTCTGTCCTGGACGCTGTCCGCTCAAGTCCATCGAGCAGGTAGGGGAGAGAGGATGTTGTCAGAAACTAACATCCATCACTGGATAACACCTCCCACCCCTGCGAGACTGTAGAACACTGAGCAGCTCGTTCCGCCCAGCGGGCTGTTACACCACGCCCAGTGAAGGAAAGGAGCTACATAGGTCATTTCCTACCTGCAGCCACCAGACTACCACAACACCCCATAGCACTACATTGTACTGGTTCACTACATTTCTTGTTTATTATTATTATATGTCCTTGATATATTATATTATATATATTACTATTATTGTTGATGTATATTATTATTATATTGTTGTTGTTACTATTATTTTATTTGATTATTTATTATTTATTATTTATTATTATTATTACATTTATTACTTTTTTATACTTTGTTACTTATATGTTTAATTCCAGAACTATTACCGTGTATGTTGTATATTATACATTGTAAATATGTATATGTATATATTTATAGATATTTATATATATATATATGAATGAATAATCTATTATTTATAATCTATTTATTTATTTATAGCTCCTCCCGTTTTCTTCGTTTTTTCTTTTCTTTTTCTCCTCTACATTCTTGTTCCTGTTCCTCTTTTCCTCTTTTTTCTTTTTTTTTTCTTCTGTACACACACCATCTTTTTATTTATAAGAGCTGGCATTAAATTTCCCATTCGTGGGATAATAAAGATTACTCTCTCTCTACTCTACATGTTTATACCGAATCGGTAGGGTTGGACTTCCTAGAACAGCATTGCCCATGAGACCACCGGACTGCACCCCAGCTGCTGGGTGATGGTTCACAGGCTCACTGGGCACATAGCCAATTAGTGTAGTTGGTTGGATGGGTTCCGTTGTTCCCTGACATGGCATTAGGTGGCGTTCCGGAGTCTTTCATTACTTGTCGCCCCCCTGTGTGTGATGTGTTACCTTTAGAAATTATAAACGTGTGGTCCATAACTCTTACTGGGGCTCAAACGCCACTCCAATTTCTAGGTAGGTTTCAATTATGCACTCAGTCTCAGATGAGGGCAATGGGAGAGCAGTCAAACTAGGATGAGCAGATGATACTGGCATAAAAGAATAAACATAACATCCTGATACATTTCTCCTTGCTACCAACTCAGCATGATACAAACATTGGTGTGATAAGTATGGGTTACACTTCCTGGTTCGTGGGGGTCAGTGGCATTGTCCAGCCACCTCTCATGTCTCTGTTTCTTGTCATAATTTTCCTGTGGACTATAAATTTGTAAAACCTGAAATAGTACCATGAATGTAACTATAAGGACTATGGTTTTTTCCAAAATTGTTTCAAGCGTGGTAGGCTACCCTAAAGCAGCAAGGGGTGGCTGATTTCTTCACTGACTTAGAGACGAGCTGTAACAGTGGCGGGGAGTTCGAAGGATGCCTACGCCGAGCCAGGGTTCCAAAACGTAACTTTATTAACATAAACTACTATACACAACCAAAAGTGCCACCATTAACTGTAAGGCGTAGCCTCGTTAACGAACCAGCTCTGTTCTGACACACCAGGGCTTCAATAGCAGCCCCAATGAAGCACACCTGTGTCTAAACAAGCCCAGGTGTGCTCAGTCAGAACAGAAGGCATGCATCTGTCGTACTTAGCCAGAACCACAAGCACGACAGACCGTGACAATGTAAAAACGCAACTCCTGAGGCTTCAAAGGCTTAACCAGCAACCTCAGGGGGGAGGCTAAACAAAAACCCAGTTAAACTGGAACAGTCCCCTTTATCGGGCACCCGGCCAGGCCCACAAACACCCAAATTTCAACAAAAAGGGGCCTCTGGCCAGTAATGTTCAGGGGTCCTGGCGGTGGTGAGGGGTATCCCAGCATTTCAGTCCATATCTTCGTTACAAAGTCCCTTTGGTGTTTGTGTTTAGCCGTACATTCCTTCTGTGTCTTTCTGCTGTCCTGTGTTTCCTCCGTCACCCGTCTCTCTGACTCTGTAGTGAGGCCTCTGGAGGACTCTTCTGATTGGCTCAAGGGCCTTGTCTGGTCACCACCTGAAAGAGAGCTAAATACAGGAGAATCTCTGTGGTTAGGAGGGGAAGAGTTAGTTACCCCATGCGTGCTTTGCCTCCGGTCTCTGTCCTTCTCGCTTGTCATGACTATCGTTTCGTCATCTGAGGTGTGGCGTTTCTCGTCTTCATACACAAGCTGCAAGTTCTGAGAAGACTGATTGAGTGGATGTGTTATGGGCATGGTAGCTGGAGTTAGTGTGGCTGGTAAAGCACAATTCCCCTCTGGAACAATCAGGTGCTGATTGGAGTTTAGTTGTAGTGTTGCCCTAACTGGGATGATATTCACATGGGTGTTTAGCAGAAGGTTCGGGGGAAGAACAGCTTGCGTGAAGACTCTTTTGGGTGCACTGGCAGCAATAAAGGAAAGGTATCCTTCCACTGCTGCAGTGAATACTGTTGCTCTCCTCTGGTACTGCTGGCCTCTGGGAGGCCTGGGTAACTGTGTGCTTCCCTCTCTAAGAGGCATAATGACTTGTGCTTTGCTTGTACTGACCTTACCCTTGGCAACCTGGGTTACTCCTCTCTTCTGAACAGGAGGGGGTTCGACTAATTCCGGAGCCTCTGGTGTCTGTGGGTCCTCCACAGGCACATCAGGTTGGGCTGCTGGACTGTCATCACCGGTAGCTCCCACAAAGCCTCTGGAGCACTCCTCCTCTGGATCACTCACTGAAAGGCTAAGGTCAAGGGAATTGAGTACCGCTGAGGAACTAGACTCGATTTCTGTGACTTTACTTACTGAATTCACTAAAACAAGGGAAGAGATCCAGGGAGGGCCGTCTCTTCCGGAAATGATGCCTGAGGTATCTGTGGACAGGCTCTCCACCCGAGGCTTTCTCTGTCCGTGTCCCGAATCAGTAATCAATGCGAGTGATTTCAGAAGAGACTTAATTACGGGTTACCAATTGGTTGCATGGAACTTCCTTGTCGCTCTCCCCGACTTGCCACAGGGGTCCCATGAGGAATGGTCTGACCCACTAGAAAACCTTGGCCTGAAAGAGTCTAAAAAAGAGCTAAACATGGAAGAATCGTTCTTGGCCCTGTGACACTCTGCCCTAGGTGCCTGCAGGGTGAATCTCATGGAGTCCAGGTTCTCAAAAACACAGCGGATACTGAGTTTTCTGTCCATAATCAAACATACAAAATTGTGCATTACCTGCCCTCCGGGTTTACTGGTCTCTCTCCTGGCTTTTCCCAGTTCTGCCTGCAGAGCAACGTTTTGGTCTTGCACCTGTCTCAGCTCTGCCCTGGTCTGATTCAGCTGTTCCTCCATAGCGGCTACTTTAGCTTCTAACTTCTCCTGACTGGTCCGGACTCTTCTCGTTGCCTGGCATGCGGTTTGGTCCCTCTGTTCATCCGTTCCCTTCAGCCTCTCTCTTTGGTCCCCTATCACAGCTTGCAGCTTTCTTCTGGAGACCCCTCTCTCTTTTCTGAATTCATTGCTCTTGCTGTTGAGCTCACCTTTGTCTTGAGACAGTGTTTTTGTTTCTGTTTCCATCTCCCTCTTACAAATGGACAAGAGTCCTTTGGTCCTCTCACGGTCACGTTTACCCTTAATGTAGGACCTATAATGTCTTTGAATGATGATGGCTGACACCCTTATGACCTGGTAGTTTACTACATCCCTGTGTCTTTTGAACGCCGCCTGAATCAGGGAAGCTGCCTGACGTTGCAGGACAATCTCCCTTCTGACCCTCTGACCTCTGAAGCAGGCTTGCAGGAACATTGCAGCAGAGCGCAATTTCAAGAATTCCTCCCTCTGCTTTCTGGCATCCAGTGTGGAGCGATACCTAAGCTGGATGGCAACAGCAGCATATTTCATGTAGACATATCGCGTCCGAGCACAGTGAGCCCTGTAAGCACATTGTATCACTGTGGCAGCCTGGTGCTTCTGTTTCAGAGTCTGTCTGGTCTTCATCCCTCGGAATGCGGCTTGCAGAACAGCAGCCATCTTTTTCTCCCTCAAAAACCTCATCTCTTGCTTTATCATCTTATTAGCTCGGTAATGTCGCTGAACAGTGCTGGCTGCCCACAGTAGCTTCAGGTAATGTTTTCTGCTTGAATGCTTCCTCACCTGCACCTGAATGGTTACTGCAGCCTCATGTTCAATCCACATCTGTACCTGAACTTTCATTTTAAGGTTCCCACTAACCTGGAGCAGCTCCTTCTCTGCTTTCAGCCTGGCAGACGGGTTAGTGGTGGGTTTGGGTGTTGACTTCTTGATGCAAGGGGCTTTCTTGGTCGACCTCCCCAGTTGCACGATGCAGGTAGTGGTCTCCACCGTCTTCCTGCTCTCTGTGTCAGGAACGGCCTTCTTTGCCACTGCCTCGCTTCTCTTATTGCGGGCGGCCTTCTTTGCCTTCCTTTCGTATTGAGGGGTGCAGGGCTCATTTATCGCTGTGCTTCCGCGTTGAGCAGCCTGCGGAGCTGTGGGCACTGCGCTTCCGCGTTGAGCTGCGTGCGGCGCTGTGGGCGCCTTGCCTCCGCGTTGAACAGCGCAGGACGGCTCCACTATCAACGCTCCACTTTGAATGATGTAGGGCTCGTTGACTGTCGTCCTTCCGCGTTGCATGACGCCAGCCATCCATGAAGCCCCGCCTTCCATGTCGCGTGCGGAAAAAAACACGCGGTTCAGCGTGTCGAGGTAGCGCTGTGCCCTTGCAGCCATGGAGACCAGCATCCGGAGGAACAGCGCGAACCGATCCAAGCGTAGCTCGGGATCCGGGGTGGGACCGAGTGGGAGCAGCGATGTCACATTCCTTAGACAGCGCTCGAGCTCCTTGGCCATGGCTGTCGGCGTCCGTCGCACCCATTCCTCACCCTTCAAATGCTCGCAGAGGTCCAGAGCAGCTGCCTCCGTCTTCCAGGCCAGGCCTTTCGTCTTCCAGACGAAAAACGTTTTCGATTCTGTTCACCACCACCTAAATCCTCGATGGAGAGGATCACCAGTCCAGTCCTCAGAGACAACTTCATGTTAGCACCATTAGGTTTCGGGTTGTCCTGTTTCAGTACTAGGTCTCTCCCATTCACACAGACAGGCAAACAAACAAACAAATAAACCACAGTCTATAGTAACTACCTTAGTTACTTCTCAGGAGCATCTCAACTGACTAGTACTAGACCTCTAAGGTCTAAGACCTCAATCCTTTTGATCTATCCGTTATCCAATTTAGCCTTTAGACTGTTAGAGTCCCAGACTCTCTAGATGTCTTTCTAATGTTCCCTGAACCTTTCACTATTTTAGCGCTATTCCAAAAAATCCTTGTCTCACCTGTTTTCCCATGGAAAACAGCGTCTCAACCAAAATATTCAGATCGCGTCAATCAGGTCCAGCGGAACAACTCAAGACTAACTGGCCGGCATAGAATTCACTATGGCGGGCTTTCGTCCACGGTCCCAGACTCGTGGGCTGTGCACGGACTTCAGCGTCCTCCAAGTGCTCCGCAGGGACACGGATATGTAGCGATCTGGCTCGACCAATTATGTCAGGAAAATCCTGTACACAGAGATAGTAGAACAAAGAAAAACACAAGACACATGATCTGCAGTGTTTACTTGCAAGAGGAGCCAGGCACCAGCCAACACCAGTTACCTCCTCCGAAGTGTTTCCCCCTCTACAAGCTCTTTGCAGAAGTCGTAAATAAAGAAGGATACCGAAAAGGTCAACAGTTCATCATCAATGATAAAATATTTATGATTTTTCTTAACACCAGCCCTCTTCTTTCTATCTTGTGTCTGATGCATAGTTGCTCTACGGATGAGTGGATACAGCCTTGTGTAGACATCTCTTCCTGGGTGTGCAAAAAAAAAAAGAAAAGAAAACTGAAATATGGTTGTCAGAACATGACATCTGGTGGTTCTCAGAAATTATAGCAGCAATATTTGAGACTTCACAAACCCAGACACTAGGGATGCACAAGCCAGTGTATTTCTTCGTGCCGGTCCCAAGCCCGGGTAAATGGGGAGGGTTACGTCAGGAAGGGCATCCGGTGTAAAACTTCCATGCCAGATCGGTCGAGGCCCGGGTTAACAACGACCGCCATCAGTGCTGTTAGCCTACAGGGTGCTGGTGGAAATTGGACTACTGTTGGCCAAAGAAGAAGAAGGAGAAGAGGAGGAAGGCATGTCCAGAGGGAGAAGGAGAGAAAGAAGGAGAGGAGAGTGGAAGTGAGGGTAGGGACTTTGAATGTTGGCAGCATGACTGGTAAAGGAGAATTAGCTGATATGATGGAGAGAAGGAAGGTTGGCATTTTGTGTGTGCAAGAGACTAGATGGAAGGGTAGTAAGGCCAGGTGTATTGGAGGAGGGTTTAAACTGTTCTACCATGGTGTGGATAGAAGGAGGAATGGAGTAGGTGTTATCCTGAAGGAAGAGTATGTGGAGAGTGTTTTGGAAGTAAAGAGGGTGTCAGGGAGGGTGATGAGTTTGAAGCTGGAAGTTGAAGGTGTGATAATGAATGTTGTTAGTGCTTATGCTCCACAAGTTGGTCGTGAGATGGAAGAGAAAGAAAAATTCTGGAGTGAGTTAGATGAAGTGATAGAGAGTGTTGGGCTGGCGACCTGTCCAGGGTGTGTCACCCGTCCTTCGCCCTGTGTGAGCTGGGATGGACTCCAGCACTCCCCCGCGACCCCGCTTGGGACAAGCGGCAGAAAATGACTGATAGAGAGTGTACCCAGGGGAGAGAGAGTGATGATTGGTGCAGATTTTAATGGTCATGTTGGTGAAGGGAACAGAGGTGATGAGGAGGTGATGGGTAGGCATGGTGTCAAGGAGAGGAATGCTGAAGGTCAGATGGTTGTAGATTTTGCAAAAAGGATGGAAATGGCTGTAGTTAATACTTATTTTAAGAAGAGGGAGGAGCACAGGGTGGCATATAAGAGTGGAGGAAGATGCTCACAGGTGGATTATATTCTTTGCAGGAGGGTCAGTTTGATCAGAGATCAGAGACTGCAAATCAGAGACTGCAAAGTAGTGACAGGGGAGAGTGTAGCTAAACAGCATAGGATGGTGGTCTGTAGGATGACCTTGGAGGTCAAGAAGAGGAGGAAAGTGAGGGCAGAGTCGAGGATCAAGTGGTGGAAGCTGAAGGAGAAGGACTGTAAGGTGGAATTCAGGCAGGAGCTAACACGGGCACTGGGAGGTGTTGAAGAGCTACCGGATTGCTGGGAAACTACTGCAGAAGTGATCAGGCAGACGGCTAGAAATGTACTTGGTGTGACATCTGGAAGGAAGAAAGAGGATAAGGAAACCTGGTGGTGGAACCAAGATGTCCAGGAGTATATTCAAAAGAAGAGGGAGGCAAAGAAGACATGGGACAGTCAGAGAGATGAAGTAAGTAGACAGGTGTACAAGGAGATGAACCGCAGGGCGAAGAAAGCAGTGGTGAAGGCCAAAAATAAGGTGTTTGGTGAATTGTCTGAGAGCTTGGACAGTAAAGAGGGAGAAAAGGACCTTTACCGATTGGCTAGACAGAGAGACAGATCTGGGAAAGATGTGCTACAGGTCAGGACGATTAAAGATAGAAATGGTAACGTACTCACAGGTGAACAGAGCATGTTGAGCAGATGGAAGGAGAACTTTGAGGAGCTGATGAATGAAGAAAATGAGAGAGAGAGAAGACTGGATGATGTGAGAAGAGTGAACCAGGAAGTGCAGCAAATAAACAAGATGGAAGTAAGGGCAGCGATGAAGAGGATGAAGAATGGAAAGGCTGTTGGACCGGATGACATACCAGTGGAAGCATGGAGATGTTTAGGGGAGATGGCAGTTGAGTTTCTGACCAGATTGTTTAACACAATCTTGGCAAGTGAGAAGATGCCTGAGGAGTGGAGACGAAGTGTACTGGTACCGATCTTCAAGAATAAGGGTGATGCACAGAGCTGTAGTAACTATAGAGGGATAAAGTTGATCAGCCACACCATGAAGTTATGGGAAAGAGTAGTGGAAGCTAGGTTAAGAAAAGAGGTGAGGATCAGTGAACAGCAGTATGGTCTTATGCCGAGAAAGTGCACCACAGATGCAATGTTTGCTCTGAGGGTGTTGATGGAGAAGTACAGAGAAGGTCAGAAGGAGCTGCATTGTGCCTTTGTGGATTTGGAGAAAGCATATGACAGGGTGCCTAGAGAGGAGTTGTGGTTTTGTATGAGGAGTCTGGTGTTACAGAGAAGTATGTGAGAGTAGTTCAGGATATGTGTGATGGCAGTGTAACAGTGGTGAGGTCTGCAGTGGGAGTGACTGATGCATTTAAGGTAGAGGTTGGATTACATCAAGGATCAGCACTGAGCCCATTCTTGTTTGCAGTAGTAATGGACAGGTTGATGGACGAGGTTAGACAGGAGTCTCCGTGGACGATGATGTTTGCTGATGATATTGTGATCTGTAGTGAGAGTAGGGAGCAGCTTGAGGAGAACCTGGAGAGATGGAGATCTGCTCTGGAGAGGAGAGGAATGAAAGTGAGTAGGGCAAAGACAGAATACATGAGTGTGAATGAGAGGGAGGAAAGTGGCGTGGTTAGGATGCAGGGAGTGGAGGTAACAAAGGTGGAGGAGTTTAAATACTTGGGATCAACAGTTCAGTGTAACGGTGAGTGTGGAAGAGAGGTGAAGAAGAGAGTGCAGGCTGGTTGGAATGGGTGGAGAAGAGTGGCTGGAGTGATTTGTGACAGATGCGTACCAGCTAGAGTAGAAGAGAAGGTTTACAGGACAGTAGTGAGACCAGCTATGTTGTATGGGTTGGACACGGTGGCACTGACGAAAAGGCACAAGGCGGAGCTGGAGGTGTCGGAGATAAAGATGCTGAGATTTTTGTTGGGTGTGACGAGGATGGACAGGATTAGAAATGAGTATATTAGAGGGACAGATCAGGTTAGACGTCTTGGAGACAAAGTTAGAGAAGCAAGGTTGCGTTGGTTCGGACATGTGCAGAGGAGAGATGAGGATTATATTGGAAGGAGGATGTTGAGGATGGAGCTGCCAGGAAAGAGGAGAAGAGGAAGACCAAAGAGGAGGTTTATGGACGTGGTGAGAGAGGACATGCAGGTGGTCGGTTTGAAGCAGGAAGATGCAAAAGACAGGAAGAAATGGAGACAGTTGATCTGCTTTGGCGACCCCTAAACGGGAGCAGCCGAAAGAGAAAGAAAAGAAGATTTGAGACTTCACAGAAAGAATGCACATCATGCACAAAGAAGTCAACATTTTCAGTCTAATCTGTATAGTGTTCATTTTGATGTTCTGATCAGCTTCGTTGTGTGCACATGTTGTTGACTTGAATAATCGTGCCATGGTTACATCTGATTAACCTTTGGGTCACTATGAAGTACATGACTGACTTTTTTTTTTACAGCCGATAACGTGTACCGTAGAGCACCAAATCAGAATTGTTCAATCCAGTGCTGTGTGAATACCAGTGAATCCAGTGCCTGTGATCAAGCTCTCTTTAGTCAATTATAGCAAATGAGTTCTTTGAATATTTTGGATCTTCAAAGAGGGGCAGCGGTGGCCTAGTGGGTAGGGCGTTGGGCGAATGAGGGCCGCCTCAACAACCATGACTGTGCGCAACAATAAGAGCTAATTGGGTTGACAGGATAAAAAAGGTGTTGAGAGCCTTTGCAATGCAAAGAAAGTAGTTGTCTGTCTTTGCACAGATCTTACTGACAGAAGCAGGCAGCTCAGTGTCAGACACCAGATTTGCCTTTTTTAATTCATTTTATTCTCTCTGTGTCTGGACACTTAATTTTTTTCCTTTGTTTTAGCCCTGTCATACTCACATGGTCACCAATTTAATAGGCACTCTATGCTCAAGTCAAGTCAAGTAGGATTTTATTGTAATTTCAGCCATTTACACAGTACACAGTGAAACGAAGTAACATTCCTCCAGGACCCTGGTGCTACACACAAGACAACATCGGTCCCTCTTTCATAAAAGAGGAAATGAAGTAACAGCTCGACATGAACCTCATCCATCCACCAGGACAAACTGCCTCTAGAAGAGTAGAGAAAGTAAAGTAAAAGTTTCGTTGTCATGAAGACACCAAATCATAGCTACTAGAAATTCGCTGCAGTTAATTCATCACAAGTAAGTGGAGCAGGGGGCAGCTGTACATCCAGTGCCCAGGGAGCAGTGTTGGGGACAGTATCTTTCTACCCTACTGTTCTGGGACTTGAACCCATGACCTTCCAAGCACAGGGCCTCGTCCCTCACCACTAGACCATCACTGTCCCACAGTGTAGCTCCACAATTGAATTATTCTTTAAGGGAAATATAACAAAGGTGGATCAATAATCTGATATAATGAACCAGACTGACAGTTCACACCTCTAAATATCCACTTTAGTTACGTCTCAGTCCACTTCATACAAGTGATCACAAGGGCACATCAAACTCATTTTCACACTTTCAGTTAATAAATGATGTTCAGTCAGATCTGCACTGGTGTCTCAACCGCTGGATTTCATGTTTTTTTCCTTCAACTGTAAACACAATGTGCGTCTTAAAGAACTACATTACAATGAATACCTTTGTTCAAACAATAGAACAACGATAAACTTGACAAATTTACATTTTGTTAAAATGATTTATATCTTCTGAGAAAAAAAAATGAAAAGGATCACATTTTAGGTACTACTGCACTATTATTGTTCTTATGAATTCAGCAGTGTGATGGTGATATTTCTAAAGGGCAGATTTGAGTGTGAACTCACGTCCCTTTAAGATCTTTCTGATCTGCATCAACATCCATGGTCAGGACCTCGGAGACGGTCTTAAGCTTGTTTCACTCTAAAGTCAGGAGGTTGTTACTGTCCAATCACTGCTCTCTCTCCTTTGTTATGCTATTCATCCTATTTTCTAACTGCCTTCTTTGCTTGGAAACATCATTATAACTGGTCTGTAACTGGTCTCTCTCTTTGGTTATATTGAGTAACTGGTCTGGAACTGGTCTCCCTCTTTGGTTATATTGAAGAAGCTGGTCTGTAACTGGTCTCTCTCTTTGGTTTTATATATATATATATTTATATATACGCATGTTTGCGTATTCCGAACGACACTCCTCCAAAAAAGACTTTAACTGGTGGTGATTCAGACCTTTGGCTCTTATAAAGTTAACTTCTTGTGTTACTGTGGTCATAACATGTTCCATCTTTAGGGCTTTGCCACGCAATGATTCTTGATGTATAATGCAGTGATAACAGTTAGCTCACCTGCACATCTTCTCCCGAACCCTGCCCACCAGTCCACTCTTCTGACCGCACATTGCTGGAGCTCCATCTATCGTTAATCTCACGAGTTTATACCAAGGCAGCTTCATTTCAGTTACACATTTCGAAACCTCTTCAAAGATTTCCTTTCCTGAGGTTCTGCCATGCACTGATTATACTCCCAGAAGTTCCTCCGTAACACACAGATCTGAGTCCACTGCACGGATGAAGACAGCTGGGCAGTATCAGATATGTCGCTGCTCTCATCCACAGCAAGGCAGAATGCAACCAAATCTCTTCCCTTTTCCATCCGCTGCTCATATAGATTGAACAAGATCACATGTGAGATCAGCTGCTGTTTTTGCTCAGGCTCACATCTGAAAATGCTTGATTTTTCTCTGGGCGCACGATGTCCCAAACTTTCATCATGTACTTTTTCACAAACTCTCCCTCACTGAAGGGCCGGGCTGATCTCTGTTGCCACTATAAAACCAGCCTTTACAGCAGCCTCACTTTGTGATCTGGCTTTTCTGAACATAGTCTGTTGTGAAACCAAACTTCTTTTCATCTCCAATGTTGTTCTTGGGTTTTAGCCAAGATGTCTCCAGACACAAGATCAACAGTCTGTCTTTTACATGTCAACAGATATTCTGATCCCACCTGTACAGAAAGCTCCTGTTTTCTGCCTTTCTTTTTGCCGTTTTTGGGATGGGTAGCACAGTGCCAGTAGCAGCATGAGGTCGCTATGTCTACTGTCAACAGAGGAGAGGGTGTTTACGGGTCCGCCGAAATTGCTTCGGGGATTGTTTCTGTGACTCTTATCTGATATCTTTGACTCTAGTTAGTGTTAAAGTTAGTGGAGTGTATCTGAGTAGGTCTGATGCTGAAACAATCCTGTGCTGATGTGTAAAATCAGACATGTGACCCTGTGTGAAATCACCCTGTGTGAGTGTGCATGTGTGTGTGTGAGAGAGTGTGTGTGTGTGTGTGAGAGAGTGTGTGTGTGTGTTTTTCTAAGTGTGAGTCTGTGTGTGTGTGTTTGTGTGTTTCTGAGTGTGAGTCTGTGTGTGTGTTTGTGCGTGTGCGCTTGTGTGTTTCTGAGTGTGAGTCTGTGCTTCTGAGTGTGTGTGTGTGTGTGAGTGTGTGTGAGTGTGTGTGTGTGTTTCTGAGTGTGAGTCTGTGTGTGTGTGTTTGTGTGTTTCTGAGTGTGAGTCTGTGCTTCTGAGTGTGTGTGTGTGTGTGTGTGTGTGTGTGTGTGTGTGTGAGTCTGTATTTCTGAGTGTGAGTCTGTGCTTCTGAGTGTGTGTGTGTGTGTGTGTATTTGAGTGTGTGTAAGTTTGTTACTGGAGGTGTATGTGATTGTGCTGTTTAATTTAATCTTTATGTAGAAAATTACTCTGAGAATATAACAAATATTGGTGAAAACACTTGTCATAATTATTGGCACCCCAAGAAACCTGCATTAAGGATATATAGTTTGTAAATAAAGTTTTTGGTGTAAATAAAGTTTGATTCCACACATACTGAACCGTCACCAGCTGACGGACTGGTGTAGAATCAACAACCTGTCTCTGAATACCCACAAGACTAAAGAGATGGTTTTTGACTTCAGGAGACCATGTCAGGACCACGCATCCACTGAATATCAACACCTCCCTGGTGGAGATGGTCTTGGTGTTCACTTAACAGACAACCTCACGTGGACCCTCAACACCAACTCCATCACGAAGAAAACCCAGCAGCATCTCTACTTCCTACGCAGACTGAGGAAAGCCCATCCTTACCTTCTTCTACAGAGGAACCATCGAGAGCATCCTGAGCGGCTGCATTACTGCCTGGTACGGGAACTGCAACGTCTTAGACCGCAAGTCCCTACAACGGGTAGTGAGAACAGCTGAGAAGATCATCGGGGTCTCTCTGCCCTCTGTACAGGACATACATTTTCACCACTGCTGCATCCGCAGAAAGCAACCAGCATTGTGGATGATCCTCCCACCCATCCCCACACTTCTTCTCCCTCCTGCCATCCGGGAAAAGGTTCCACAGCATACGGGCCTCCACTTCCAGGATGAGAAACAATTTCTTTCCTGCTATATTTTGCTATAATTATAATTGCTACAATTAGTATTTATTTTTGCACCCACACTTTTAATCACAACATTGTTGCCCAGCACTTGCCAACAACATGTTCTGCTTTGTTCTGTAACACTGCAAAGTTTCTCACGGATGAAATTGTACTGAATGTACTGTCTATTGTTCTGTCTGTTGTTGTCTGTTTGTCTTGTCTTGTGTCTTATGTTGTGTCTGATGTCGTCCTATACAGTGGCCAAGGTCCTGGAGGAATGTTATTTCGCTTCACTATACTGTGTATGTGGTTGAAAATGACAATAAAACATACTTGACGGACCTGGTATTATTTCTAGCGTTTAGGAAATTTGAAACAGTCATCAATGACTTCTGTTTCAGTGGGGAATAAACTGAGGATACACGCCTTCCAAATCCCTCCGCCTCCATCATCATGGGAAAGAGGAAGATGAAGTGAGACGGGTCTGTCTGCAGACACAGACACTCTGCTCCCCGGACGCTTTCAGTAGCTGGCCCCTGCTGCACGTCCACCATGAGACGTCCCCTCCACACCAACAACCTGTTAGTTACACCAGACAGAAGACTGTCCTGTCCTTTAATCACTATGAGAGTGTGTGGAGTTCTCCAGGATGTGTTGTGTCTCCAGGGTGCTGTGTTCAGACTAAACTAAATCAGTTTCAATTCTAAACACTGAAGGATGTTTTAATGTAGAAATAAAGAAGCTGCAGAAAAAAAACTCCTGATACCAAGAGAAGATCCAGATGTTTCTTACTGATGTTTCTCTGGAGACTCCTGCTGGCAGTGTGTTCACCACATGTCCACGCAGTGAAAAACGATGTTAAACACTTAACTGAGAGAGAGAGAGTAGAGAGAGAGAGAGAGAGAGAGAGAGAGAGAGAGAGAGAGGGGAGGGAGGGAGAGAGAGAGAGAGAGAGAGAGAGGGAGGGAGGAGAAGGAGGAGAGAGAGAGAGAGGGAGGGAGGGAGGGAGAGAGAGACAGAGACAGAGAGGGAGGGAGAGAGTGTTTGTATCAACTAGACTTGGTTTGTGTGCTGAAGAAACAGGATGTTTATTCATTAATCAGCTGGAAAAGCTCTGAGAGGAAGAGAACAACCCAGCAGCTGATCTGCAGCCAGAACAGAACTAGTGTGTAATTAGTGTTGAACATCTGAGTGTTCATCATCAGATATGAAGGATTATCAGAGAAAGCTGCTTGATGATTTATTTTAATGAATAGTCGCAGACAGTAATAATAAAATCTTTAAATATTATAGCGAATAATGTTTAATAAATGTGCAGGACTCTAAAGAAGGGATGAGAGTAAGGAAGTTTGGGAGGCAGTGATAAAGTTTTTCTGACGCTGTTCCAGCAGGAGGAGAGTCCACTCAGCGGGGTTGATTTCACGCCACAGCAAGTTCCTGGAACTGACCCTGATGTTTTATACTGGAGCTGAGCAATGGCCACACACTTCTTCTGCTGATGGACACAGAGAGACTCTCCAGTGGAGTCTCTCTTCTTTGAGGGTCCAGAGGTGGAGAAGGTCCTCACTGCTGGAGGTGAAGCTAATTCGTGTGGAAGCAGGGCTGAGCTGCTGTTCAGCTTTCTTTAAAGCTGGAGTGCCCAGCATAGCCAGCTACTGGACTTCAGTGAAACAGTCCAGACTAGAGAGCAGGGCGGGAGGCTGAACCTCTTTATTCCAGGAGGATGGAGAACAGAGTCCGCCTGGAGAAGAAGCTCAGGTGGAGTGTGAGAAGGTTGTTCTGCTGATGTTTGTTGAAGTGGAATAGCTCTGAACTGTCAGACAGAGGCTAATTCCTAACTGGTCCATACCATTATTCACCTCCTCACCTGACCAGTAACACCAGTTGCAGCAGCTTCAGCTCAGCTCTCATCTCCTTTAGAAAGATCTCAGTGATGAACCTGCTGATCATCTCACTTTTCACAGAGTCCCTGTTCAACGCTGTCAAGAGCAAAGATCATTTACTCCATGAGGAGCTTCACAGAGCAGTCCTGCAGCTCCACACTGAACTGACCTGCTTCAGTGTTTGATTAAATATTCAGCAGAAGAGCAGCAGGTGCTCATTCAGTTCTTCTCGCTGTGTGTGTTCTGGATGCAGTGTTAACAGAGAGCAGCGTCTCCAGTGTGTGAAGAGAAACTGCTCCATGATGGAGGATCTTCATTCCAGCACTGCAGGAGGAGCCTCTGATCCACAGTGAGTCATTTTACAGATTCTACAGGAAACAGAAGGAACAGAATATCTGTCTCTCTGTCCCTGCTGTTCAGACTAGTTTTAGAAAGTCAGTGATTCCCTCAACAACAGCCTCTTCATCCTGCATCATGATGGATTCTTCAGGGTGAAGAGAGCAGAACCTCCAGAATCCAGCTGTGTGTCGATGAAGAGTGACCGGTCCAAAAAGGAACCTGTTCTCTCTGATCCAGAGTCAGTAAAACACTCTACACTCAGAGAGTCTTTTACCATCATTTACATGCACAAACACAATAAATAATCACCCAAAGACACATTAACTACACACACAATAACTACACAAGCACAAACACACATATACAAAGACACACACATGCACACACACTCTACAGACACACACTAACTACACACATACAAAGATACACAGACACATTAACTACCCAAACTAACTGCACACAGACACACACATTAACTCACACACACATTCAATACTCATGCAAACACACAGTAACTACACACATACACAATAACTTCAAACACACGCACACACACTGAAACACTGGCACGAACGCACACATACACACACCTGCTATAACACGAGCTTTAAGGAGGTTAAATAGTTTGGGCTGTGCAACAGAAAACAGAAATGAAAGTTTGATTCCCATCAGAAATCGACTCCAGTGAAATAGAGGATCACTTAGGAAATCTGAGATCACACAGTTTCATTTCTGAGCTCTATCAGTTGAAACTGCTCTGAAATGTAATTTGAGCCGAAAAAGAGCCACTAAATGAAAGTTCCACTGAAATAAATGTGAGATCTGCTACACTGATCTCACAGGGGCAGCGGTGGTCTAGTGGTGAGGGAGTTGCCACAGGATCAGAAGATTGTGGGTTCAAACCCCTTAAAAGTAGGTTGCCCTGAGGTACCCCTTGAAAGGTACCATCCCCGTCATTGCTCCCCGGGCGCTTCAATAGCTGCCCACTGCTGCACGGTGTTTGTGTGCATGGGTTAAAAGCAGAGGTCCAATTTCATTGTGGTTCACGCTTACTGTGCTGTGACCTCGCAATGACAAGGGTTGTCCCTTTCACTTTTTTTCACTTTCACTGATCACTGTGAGTCTCTGCTGTGTGTCTTACACGCTGAACTTTCACGTCCTTGCAAATGTCTGTAGTGCTGTTACTGATTTTCAGGAGCTGAACAGGCTGACTGACACGCTTCCTGTAAATGTAAAGTCAGAGTGAGAATCACCCTCACTGTCAGTGTGAGCTATAATGAACACTCTCTACTGTTAGAATATTATTAACTTGCTCTTTCCATCTTTTTTTCTTTTCTAGTTCTGTGAGTGGTTCTGCTGACCCAGGATCAGTCCAGATGTGGATTATGTGAGCAGATTCAGACAGATCCCGTCTCGATCACCTGTGGACACACTTTCTGTAGACAGCGCATTGACAGCTACTGGAACAAGTCTGCTCAGACAGGAGACTTCGCCTGTCCTCGCTGCAGAACAAGATCTAAAACATGTCCTGTTCCACATCCACACAAGGACATGTCCATGGAGCAGGGTTACTGCAGACCAGTGGACAATGTCCTACACAGAGTCTCAGAAAGACACAAAGCCAGTATGAAGATCAGGTACGAGAGCTTATTTGAGGGATTCAGAACACAAGAGAATAAAACGCTACTGAACAGGATTTACACTCAGCTGTACATCATGGAGGGAGAGAGTGAAGGAGTGAACGAAGAACATGAAGTTTTAAAGATGGAAAAAAAACACTGGAACCAGCGCTCACAGGAAACTCCAATAAACTGCTTAGATATCTTCAGACCTGTCCAGCAAAGTCCAAGAGAAAGAGAAAATGAAGAATTAGAAGTACGAGTCTGTAGCTGCTGACTCAAAGGCACGCTGGAATTGGGAAAACTGTCTCTGTGCAGAAGTTCATTCTGGACTGGGCCAAGGAGAAGCCAATCAGATGTAGATCTGATGGTTGTGCTTCCGCTCCGGAGTTAAACCTGGTTAAAGACGATCAGTACAGTCTCTATGGACTTCAGTGACTTCCATCCTGAGCTGAAGGTCCTGATCCAGAGGTTTATGAAGAGTGTAAATGTGTCTTCATTTTCGATGGTCTGGATGAAAGCAGAATTCAACTGAACTTTTCACAGTGTGACAGAGTGTCTTCAGTGGAGGTGTTGATGACCAACCTCATCAGAGGAGAACTTCTTCCATCTGCTCTCATCTGGATAACCTCCCGACCAGCAGCTGCCAATCAGATCCCTCCTCGGTACATCGACCGTGTGACTGAAATTCCGGGATTCAATGACCCACAGAAGGAGGAGTATTTCAGGAAGAGAATTTCAGACCCAGACCAAGCCACAGCATCATCTCCCACATTAAGACAGCAAGGAGCCTCCACATCATGTGCCACATTCCAGTCTTCTGCTGGATCTCAGCCACGGTGTTTTTCTGCGCTGAACTTGACACAACGCCAAACAGAAATTCCTAAAACTCTGACTGGAAATGTACTACACTTCTCTTCTGCACTCAGACAATCAAGTGAGACATGAGTAAAGTATGAGGACGGAAATGAGAGAGATCCAGAGGAACTGCAGGAATCTAACAGAAAGGTGCTCCTAAAACTGGCTGAACTGGCCTTCAAACAGCTGATGAAGGCAATGTGATGTCTCTATGAAGAAGACTCAAGGAGTGGGATTGATGTCACTGAGGCCTCGGTGTATTCTGGGATTTGCACTGAGATCTTCAGAGAAGAATCTGTGCTTCATCAGAGGAAGGTCTACTGCTTTGTGCATCTGAGTTTCAGGAGTTTCTGGCTGCTCTTTTGTGTTTCAATGCTTTGTGAGCGAAAACATGGACGAACTACGGGTTTTTAATCCTCAGAACAAAAAGTGGCTAAAACGTGTTTCATTGAAAGAGCTGCTAGAGGGAGCTGTGGACAAAGCTTTAGAGAGTGAGAACGGATCTGACCTGTTTCTCCGTTTTCTGCTGGGAATCTCACTGGAATCCAATCAGCAGCTCTTACGAGTCATTCTGACAGAACAGTGAGGAGCTCAGAGAGCATCAAGAAAACAAAGCCAAGAGCATCAAACACAAAATACGTAACAGAGGATCTTCAGTCTGACCGACCTATCAACCTGTTCCTCTGTCTCAGTGAAATGAAGGACCAGTCTTTATTGAAGAGAGTTCAGGAATACCTAAAATCACCAAAACACTCAGAAAAGAGATTCTCTGCTGCAGAGTGTTCAGCGCTGGCCTACATATTCTGAGCTCAGAGTGAGGTGATGGATGAGCTGAACCTGAAGAATTACAGCACATCTGAGGAGGGTTATTGAGACTGATCTCAGCTGTGAAGCAACTGCAGGCACTGCTGTGAGTGTTTCAACAAAAGTGAGCTTAAATATTTGAAAGCTCATGTTGTTTTACAGTAAAGATATTTTGTGTTCAGATATCTTCGTTCTGCAGATCTGAACTCTGATTATAAAGCAGAGCTCAGAGTTTATATTTCTGCAAAATGACATGAAAACATCAACAGATTTTTTAATTTTAACCAAGCAAGAAATATATATTTATTCAGTAAAATGCAATATTGTATGTTTGTAAATGTGAAAAATAAGTGACGGATCTATTATAGAAAAAAGAGAATTGCAGCAACATTGCTGAAGGTCATGTTAAAACCTGTATTTCTGATTGATGTTCATGGAAAAGTAAAAAGGTAAACGATCCGTTCCACTGTAAAGATCTGATCTGTGAAACATGGTGTCAGGTTGTGGTTTGATCTGTGTTGCTGCCTGTATCAGGACTGCTCGCCATCATGAAATGAAGAATGAACTCTACTAGAATTCTGTAATTCTACAGAAAATTATCAGAACATCTGCTGTGAAGTGAACTTCCATAGAAAGTGGATCATGCAGCAAAGACAACAATTCTGAACACACACATCATTTCTCCAGATAATTTTTAAAGGAAAAGAAACTTGGTGTGTTTTCATCAGGTTTCTAAATCAGATATTCTTTATTTTTTGTTAGGAATGTGATGTCTTTGGTCACATTTTTGCAGAAGAATAGAAGATCAGAAACTTTCAACAACTACAGTAGAACTAAAGAGATTAAACTGATACCACTATTAATTCATAAAAATAAAGATTTTAAAAAGCTGACAAAATATGAACATTCTGAATAATAAAATGTAAGTGTATGAAAAGTGAAGAAAATCAGGTGGAACTTCAGGAGTAACCCAAGCAAGTCAAATGATCAAAAATATTCACAGCTTTTGTGTGTTTAATTATTATTACCATTTAATACTATTACTACTAATAACACTTGATTATTTTCCAAAAAGACCTCCGATAACAAACATATTTGTGCCAGATACATCTTTTGGATGTACTGGGACATACCACCAGTGATGTAACCTGTGGTCATTGGGTGTTTCGGGTCTTTCAACATCAGACACCCTCGCCCAGGCGACCCTCCTAAGGTTGATCAGACCCCGACCTGCGTCCCAGCAGCAGACGCCCATGGATCAGCCCCTCTTATCCACAGCCACCTTGTGGCCTTCTCTGCGGCTTCACATACAGACTGAATGGCCCTCTTCCTAGCCACCCCTGTTAGCCCAGTTGGTTGAGGACATTGCAGATGGGCCCCTTCCCAGCACTTCTCTACCAGTTCCTGGTACTTGCTGCTTTCATTTGCCTCTTTCTGTTAGAAAATCGTGAAATATTTATCATTGATGATGATCTGCTGACCTTTTCGTTATCCTTCTGTTTTACGACTTCGCAAAGAGCTTGGTACGACAGTTGACCTTTGTACCTAAACCTTCCAGACAGAATTCCTCTCTGCTTACTATCTTGTAACAAGGGAATGTGGGCTAATTGCCGTTGTGAAACTTAGAAAGCAAAATAAAAGGCTTGCAGAGGGGGAAGCTCTTCTGGAGGAGGTGTAACTGTGTTGGCTGCGCCTGCCCTTGCAAGTGAAAACTGCAGATCCTGTGTCTGTGTTTTCTTCGTTCTACTGTCTCAAGTTACAGGAAATTTCTGACATAACTTGGTCCTTCGAGCCGATCACAGATCCAGGCCCTGCGGAGCACTTGGAGGATCGCCAGTTCGTGCACAGCCCATGAGTCTGGGACTGTGGATGAAAACCCGCCATATGATTTCTATGTCGGCCAGTAAGTTCCCGAGTTGTTCGCTGAATCGGATTGACGCGAATTGAACATCATTTGCTGAGACGGTGAGAGCGTAAAAACAGGTAAGACAAGGATTTATGGAAAGCGCTGAAAGGTCTAGGAACCTTAGAGAGACGTCTAGAGAGTCTGGGACTCTCAGTCTAAAGGATCAGAAGGATTGTTCAGAGGCCCAATTGTACTAGTACTAGCCAATTGAGATGCTCCTGAGAAGTGTTCAAGGTAGTTACCATACTGGAGGTATGTGCTTGTCTGTCTGTCTGTCTGGTGTGAATGGGAGAGACCCAGTACTGAAACAGGACAACCCAACCTAACGGTAAGTAACATGAAGTTGTCCCTGAGATTGGACTGGTGATCCTCTCCATTTGAGGATTTAGTGGTGGTTACCAGAATTTAAAACGTTTTCATCTCTTGGGATTAGAACTCCCAGTGACCGGACTGGACAATGGGTCCAGCCTAGAAGCTTGTTCTCCAGGAGAGGATTAACGCTCCAGAGAGGACTTTTTCTAGTGACTCACCACAGTGGGACTCCACATGGAGTGCCTTGTTGTCAAATGAAGTGAATTTTTGGGTAGCTTTGTGCATGTTAATAGGACATTCTAGAGGAGTTTAAGATTGCAAATACTGTGGCTACGGAGCAACAGGCTCAAGAGAAATTTATTAGAAAACAATAAAAATTCGTAAAGAAGGTGTAAAGAAAGAGGAGAAGAAAAAAAATGGGAAATTGTTGCAAAAGAAAAGTTGAAAGGTGACCCAAAATACATGGAAATAGAAATATCCAGGTCAACCAAACATCTAAATAATTGGGAAAAAAAATATGGTTTCAGAGGAAAATTAGATGTAGGTGAATGTACCAACCTGATGAAAAAAATAAAATAGATAAAAACATAGGAAAGGTGGAGAAATGGGAAAATTTAACAGCAGCGGCAAAATGGTTAGAGGAGGCGTATAAAAGAAAGAATGGTAAAATCAAAGCAACAGACGCATGTGCAGTAGTTAGAGAAGAGGATAATGACTCGTCAAGACATCAGGCCGGGCGTAAGTGCTGCAGCTGCACCTCCTGCCCTGGAGAGACAATGGGATCTCCCAACCACCCTTACACACAAATCAAATTTATATCCAAATTTAGACATTTTAAACCACCTGGATGGCCCGGCTGCAACACTAGAGGCCATATGCAAGGTGGGGAATGGAGTAAAACAATGTGGGAGGACTTCTTAGCCCAGCGGCTTAGTGAGGGCAATAACTCAATATCGCAGATGAACGCCCCATGGTGGAAGTAGCTAATCCAGCCTGGGATCCTAATCATGCAGAGACGGAGATAGAACGACATTAGTGAGCATAGAAGCTGATCCATGATGACGCCAAAAGGCTGCCGAATCTTTGACGCCTCCAAAAGAATCCAATCAGGTTGTCGATGTGACGAACCTGATCAATTCGTACCATCTGAATGGCCCTGAAATTCAACAAGTATTCATGGCAATTTTTTACAACGGACATGGTTCAGAGTTAGAGGGGACTGGGACCCAATGGACGGTGGGAATCTTCCCGGGCCCCGAGCTCATAATAGCCCACAGCTACTACAGCGAGTGGAGCGACTCCTAAATAGAATCAGAGAAGTATATAGAAAGAGAGCTAATTATGCAGTTATTAATCAAACAAAGCAAAAGAAGGTGAGAGGTCGTGAGAATTCAGAGGAAGGTTTCAGCAAGTCTTTGTGTAGAAAATAGTGATCATAAGAAGATAATGATGATAATGGTGCATTTAGACAACAACTAAAGAACGCATTACTGGAGGAATTTAGACCTCCTGTTAGCATGTGGATAAGAAAACTTTGTGTCCAGCTTCCCACATGCACATTAGATGAGTTCATGAATTATGGCATACATGCAGAGAAAATAGATGTTTTCTGGCAAGGTGACTGTGAAATGTTTTACCAAGAGAATCAAGGAAGAGGTGATTTAGAAAAGGAAGGTTTAGAGGAGGTTTTAGAGGATGAGGTGGTCGAGGCCGAGGATATGGTCCAAAGTTGAGAGATGAAGCATGTTATAACTGTGGAGAAATGGAACATTGGGCAAAGAATTGTCCTAAACAGAAAATAGAATGACTAGATGGAAAACAGGGAAGTAGAACAAAGTGGAAGAAGATGGGCCGATGTTTTACTAGATTTAGAGGATATATGTTGTGCAGGATATACACAGTCCAGACATTACCTTAGTGTTGAAAATAAACTCATACATTTCTGTGTGACAGTAAGCTCCTCCGTAGGACAGTAATGAGAAGATGTAGACTGCTGCTGCATCAGAAGACATCATAAATGTCTGATCTGCTAATGGGCGTATTGAAAACCAAATTTCAACTAAACTAATTTGCAATAACTGACCCCAGCTAATGGATCAACTCATGCTCCTGCAGTACTGGCCAGTTGTTGTCCATAATTACTGGTCGGGATGTGATGGTTAAATTGATATATGTCTCATTCCTGACAGTAAAGGAGGAATGATTACAGATCGAAAGGAGAAAATAGTGACATTTTTTCAGTAAAAGCTGAAGGAGAGGTCTACTATCTTTGACTTTAGACTTACCAACTCAAGGGCAAAGCAATATGCCAGGAAAATTACTAGAAAAAGCTAGAAAATATGTAAAAAAGGACTCAGATATGATGAAAGGAGAAGAGTTACATATTACGTTAAGATTCAAAAATAACCCAGGATCCGACCCAGCATATGATAAACTAGTCCACAAACTGGGACCACAAAAGGTAGTGATAACAGAAATTTATTATGACAACAAAAATACTTGTCTCTGCTCTGTTAAATTGACAGATGAAGCCTGGAAGTTGATGCGCACATTCTCACCTCCACATATTTCTTTAGCAAAAAGTAAGAAAGCCAGATGGAAAGACAGTGGCCCAGTTTTGCCCAAACTTCAGACAGCCATAGAGTGGAAAAAAGGGAGATGAGTATATGACGATCACTCCGACTTCAGGAAACAAATGCAAATCTGCAATAAGTACCACACCCACTGTCCATCTTACTGATATCACTAAAGAATGACAAATCTTCCTCACTGAGGAAGAATGGAACGAACTGAAAGGGGTGCCTATAGAATTATGGACCGCTGGTCCATCAGACGTAGGACTATTAAAGGATCAATTACCAGTTCAAATAAGAGCAAAAAGTGAATATAGACCAGTAATACCACAATACCCTCTAAAAAAAGATGCAGCAGATGGAATTAGACCAGTTAATATTGAGGTTAACTTTGTGGCAGGAGTATTAATACCATGTCAGATTCTCCACAATTCAATCTTTCCAGTAAAAAAGGCACCGCCATCAGTGGGATGGCGAATGGTACAAGACCTTAGAGCCGTGAACAGCGCAGCAATTCAAAGAGCCCCACTGCCCAGACCCACATACGTTGCTGAACAAGAGCTATGACCAGATACTAAAGTTTTTCAGTCATAGATCTGAGCAATGCTTTTTTCAATCCCATTACATCCAGATAGTCGATTCTGGTTTATGCACTTAAAGGGAAAAGATATATATACAAGGTTACCACAAGGTATTATGAGCCCTACTATATTTTACTGCTTATACAAAAGCTGTTTAGCTAAATTTACCTCCTCCATGTTCCAGCCAAATATTAGTTTATATAGATGATATTTTATTAGCATCAAAATCAGAGTCAACATGTGTGCTATTATTTTAGCTTTGCTCAAATATCTAACTGATATGGGTAATAAGGTGAATAAAGATAAGCTACAATATTACAGAACTAGTGTTAAATATTTAGGACATACACTCACGTCTGATGGTAGAACGGTAAATACAGAGAGAAACTGCAAAAATTATCAGCACCTAAGCCTAAAACAAAAAAACAAATGATGTCTTTTTTTAGGTTTGTGCAGTTATTGTAGAGAAAGGGTGCCACATTTCGCTGAGGTAAAGGTTAGCCCTGCAAAATTGATTTATATTATACCTTAACATGACCCTCCTCATTGGATGAGGAAGCCATAAAAGCGCTTTCTAAAGTAGCAGCTCCTAGTAAGCTCATCAGTTTTAGCACTGCCAGATTATAGAAAACCTTTTGTACAGACGGTAGACTGTAGAAATGGATACGTGACATCAATGCTAACTCAAAAACATGGGGATAAATTAAGAATGTAATAGCATATTATTCTGCTGTTGGACTGCTGCAATGGCACCCACATTGTGCAAGCGTAATTGCAGCTTCTATGCTGGCTGATGTCTACGAGATAGTGCTTTTTCCACCTACCACCTCATAGCCTCATGCAGTTTGCCTGTTGCAACAAAGATGTCATTCTATCTCCAGCATGACATCTAATTCCAGCGTCAAAAATTTCGCGTCGTGAACCATAGAACTGAAAAGGTGCACAAATTTAAACCCAGCTACCCTTTTGCCTAATGCTGAGGAAGGAACACCCCATAACTGTCTAGAAGAGGCAGACGTAAAACACAAACCTATATCTTGACGAAAGACCAACCTTTAGATGAAGGAGAAACAGCTTTGTGGATGGGTCAGCAAGGAAGAATGAACTAGGCAAATCAAGCAGGATATGCATCGTGAACATTAGAAACCATTTTAAAAGCGGAATCTTTACTTCGCAATTACTCGCACAAGCAGCTGAATTAGTGGTCTTAATAGAAACTCCAAACCTTTGAAGGTAAAAAGTAACTATTTATACAGATAGTCAGTATGCTTACGTTAACTGTGCATGTATTCTGCCAACAATGGCACAATAGAGGAATGAAAACTTCAACAGGAAAACCAGTAACGCATGCACACCTGTTGGAACAACTATTGAAAGTAATTCTACTACCATTAGAGATATAGTATGCAACATGCTCCATACAAAGGGAAAGATGATATTACAAAAGGGAATGCCCTTGCAGATAAAGCAGCTAAGTCAGCAGCTCAAGCAATACGAACAGATTGTGCTAAGATTGTAGAGGAAAGAAATTTTGCAGTGTTAAGGGACATGCAAAATAGCACCCCGACATTAGAAAATCTGGCTGGATGAATAAAGGAGCGTATTTAAAGGACGGCATTTATATGAGCAATGAAAACAAGCCAATATTACCTAAATCTATGTATATAAGTGAGTGGCTATACGAGTCACATATGCCATGTCCTTGTTTGCGGAGGGACGGTAGGCCTGTAAATAAAACAATATACAACATATGGATTTAATATTTAATTGGGTAAAATTTTTAGCGGCTTCTGCCTGTGTGTTTGAGACATAATCCACAGGGCAACATCAGACCAAAGAGAGGAGCGTTTCCCCAGCACCTTACCCTTTCCATACAATACATATGGATTTCATTGAACTCAGCAATAGTCAAGGTTAGCAAATATTGTCAGGCCAGGATGTCAAATGAGCAGAATTATTTCCTATAAAAACTCCAGATCGCCTCTCTAACAGTGGCCAGCCATGCAAAAGAATAATACCTAATTTTTGGGGTACCACAGAAATTGTATAGCGATAATGTAGCCATTTTGTCAATCAATAGTGAGTACCATAACAAATTTAGGAATTGATTTAAAACACACTGTGTTACCACCCCAGTGCAGGGTAAGGTTAGTGGAAAGAACAATGGTGCAGTAAATCAAACCAAGGAAATGCATGGAATAAACTGTGACAATGGCTACAGTGATGGATCTAGTTCAGCTGAGTATGCATATAAATCCAACTTTTGGCAGTTCTCTAACACCATTTGAAGTATTGTATGGTAGACCATACAGGCAATGATTTGATAGCAATATTAATGACCCTGATGATGATCTGATCTTGGTTGATTATAAGGAGAAAAACTTTAAGAGAGATAAGAGCAGTTAATAACACCAGAGTCTCTTTGTTCTACAGGAGGGACCCAGTGTCTAGGGGACTGGGTGTTCACTAAAAGAAATTAAGAGAAAAATTGGTCCAGGTCACTTCCGATGGGACGGTCCATACCAAGTACTCGCTGACCACCCCAACTGTTGTAAAATTGCTGAGCGGCCATGATACATTTGTCAGCACTGTAAAAATCAACCTGAAAGTGAGGTAGGAGCCGCGCAGGTAAAGGGTGAAGTCTGACTACAAAGGGGGGTTGTGTAGAAGCAGCTCTGCCCAAAGTCAGTGAAGAAACCAGCCACCCTTCCTGCTAGGGTATCCTACCACGCTTGAAACAATGTTAAAAAATTACATAGTCTTATAGTTACATTCATTGTACTGTTTCAAGTTTTGATGTTACAATTTTATAGTCCATGGTGGAAAACTGCGATTTGTAACTGTGAGACAAGAGAGAGGTATTGAACAAACATAAATCTAACTCCACTTAACCAGAAATGTAACCCATACTTATCACACCAATGTTTGGTATCACTAAGCTGAGTTGGTAGCAAGGAGTAGAAATGTATCAGGATGTTCTGTTTGTTCTTTTATGCCAGTATCATCCGGCTTCATCCTAGTTTGACTGCTCTCCCATTGCCTCATCTGAGTCTGGAGTGCGATCAACACAGTATTACTGAAGTCCGATTCCAGGTAATGTTACCGATACGAATGGCACGGTAATTCGACAAGAATGCGAAAAGCTTTTTACATTCAAAACACTGAAGATCAAAACCAAATGATTTCCTAAGTTCGTGATGTCGTGGGAGTGATTTTCCCACTGTGTCATTAATAATGGTACGGGTCAAAACTGGAAGACTTCTGCCTAGGGTTTGCAAAACGATCCTATTACCTAAGAATTGTATGACCAATACCACTGCTGATAAGAATGGGGGATATTCGTGCAATTACACTGACCTGCTGACCCGACCCAAAGGGTACAGTTGCACTGGCACCGGTCCACAGCATGTGCCTCGAACAATGGTACGGACTGGCTGACAAGGTGTACTGGTTCTGCGGTCACCGAATGTATGTACACCTGCCTGGAAATTGGAGTGGCATTTGTGCCCCAGTAAGAGTTACGGACCACACGCCATCATATCTAAGGCAACACATCACACAGGGGCCGGTACAATAATAAAAGACTCGAACGCCACACTAATGCCATCAGGGAACAACGGAACCCATCCAACGAACCACGCTGGTTGGCCACGCGGTCCAGCGAAACAGAACCATCACCCAGCTGTTAAAAGGTCCGTCTCAAGGGTGCCATATCAAGCAGAAGTCCAACCCCATGATTCGTATGGGGGGTCCTATGTACCTGACGAGCTTAAGCATTGGGCTACCGAGTAGTGGCATTGGCTGGTTCCTCTGGGTGAGTAGTAAAGAATATGTTAAGAATTGAAACCATAGATTATCGATTGAGTCTATTTTAAACGCTTAGTATAAAAGCACGAAACAAAAACAATGAGGAGCAGCTGGCTAAGAGGATGACAGCACAAAATCAATGGTACTTGACTTACTAACCGCTGAGAAAGGAGGGGTTTGTGTAATGTTAAAATGATACTTGTTGTAATGATATTCCTGACAGCACCTAGTGAAGGACACGAGATAACTGAGGCCATAGACCAGATGAAGAAAATCCAACATGCTATGTCCCAAGACAAAGTTTATCAACCGTGGGAGCCCTTCTCCTGGTTCCTGTCTGGAGATGGAACTGACTTTTGAGAGAGCCAATGCTACCCGTGGTTATTGTGCTTCTATTATTTTGTCTTTTCACAGGATGTCATCCTCGTTTGGTTAATGTCGTCCAGAAATGATAGGGCAGCCAATGCGAGATGATGTTGAATGAAGAATATTACACCCTCCTCTCAGACAACAAAGGAAACGAATACAGCGATGTAGAGATCAATTTATAAATACTTCCTCTAAGTGTAAATTGTTAAAGGTGCGTGAAAATGAAGGTACTGCAGAAAACTGGAGAAGAGATGTAGTGCTGAATGAGAGAGTTTGAGACATTTATCAATGATAAACAGGAGGGAAATGTTAGGAAAATCGTAAAGATTTATCATTGATGATGATCTGTTGACCTTTTTGTTATCCTTCTTATTTTACGACTTCTGCAAAGAGCTTGGAACGACAGTTGACCTTGTACCTAAAACCTTTCCAGACACAGAATCTCTTCTCTGCTTACTATCTTGTAACAAGGATAGTAAGCAATTGCCGTTGTAAAATTGCCGTTGTAAAACTTGGGAAAGCAAATAAAAGGCTTGCAGAGGGAGAAGCACTTCTCGAGGAGGTAACTGATGCTGGTGCCTGGCTCCTTGCAAGTAAAAACTGCAGATCCTGTGTTTGCGTTTTCTCGCTCAACTGTTCTGCTTACAGGAAATTTCTGACACCGCTTCCATATGCTGATGATGATCCAAGATGATGGCGCGTAACATCGCATGCCGCCTGGTCCAAATTTTGCAAGCAAGTCTGTTAAAAAAGTCTTTCATCCGACTACTTTCACCATAAGACTTTGCACATGAGCGCTGGGCATCTGTGAATGCTCTTAAACGTAACAGCCAAACACTGCTGGAGCCCAGAATCAGCCGGGATTCAGCCTCCAACGACCAACAACGCCACGGGAGCTCGGCGTGTTGAGAAGACCAGGCCTTCAGTCCCCGAGATCGCCTGCTGAACCTGGCCGACTGAGAGGACATAGGAAGCGGTGTGAGAGGAAGCAGAAATGCTGCAAGCGTGCTGGGTTCCAGGCTCAGTTAAGGGCTAACGCTAGCCGACCGGCTATCCTGTCCCATCCCTCGCCAATGTCCGCTCCCTGGATAATAACTTTGACTGTATACGACTCCAGCTGAACACCCAGCGCGGAGAGCAGAGACTGCTGTGTTTTTTGTTTTTACGTGGAGACATGACTCAGCTTATTAGCAGCCCGACACCACCATCCAATCCTCGGCCGGACTCTCCGCGCTTGCGGCGATTGCAAACCCGCCTGTCCGAAAGACCGCGGGAGGGGGCTGTGTGTTTGCAAACACAATGGTGTACAAATGTTGTGCTGGTCTCTTCACACACTGTTCGACACTGCTGAGGTGCTGACAGTCAGGTGCAGACCGTTTTATTTACCCAGGAGTTCTACAGTGTTTATTACGCGGTTCATTCCACCTAGCTTAGCGCTAACAGCGCTAATGCAGCAACAGCGCGCTGGCTTAGGAACTTACGGAATTATCAGCGGACTCCAAAACTATCACCCAGACGGACTGTTTATTGTTGTCGGAGATTTCAACCATGCAAATCTCAGGTCAGTTCTCCCTAAATCCACCCAACATGTGAACTTTGCAACGAGGGGGAGAAACACGCTGGACTCTGTGTTTAGACAAACATGGCCGGGCGCTGCACAGAGCGGAGCCCCGCCTCCCACCTCGGACACTCAGACCACATCTCTGTGCTGATCCAGCGCATATTCCATCGCCAGGCGCCGCGGAGACCCACCCTGAAGGGGGCAAAGACCTGGCCCACAGGAGCCATCTCTGCTCTTCAGGACTGCTTTGAACGCACCGACTGGGAAATGTTTTGGGAAGCTGCAACCTACGGTGACTCCATCAACCTGGAGGAGTACACAGCTTCAGGACCGGCTACATCCGCAGCATTGGAGGATGTTACTGTCTCCAAGTTCATCACATCACGACCTGAATCCACAGGAAGCCACTATGGATGACTGCAGAGCTGCGCAGGACTCCTGAGAACCCGAGACAAGGCTCTAAGTCAGAGACGAGGCCGCCTCTAAGAACAGCGAGGCGAACCTGTCTCGCCATCAGAGCGCGGTTTGAGCTCACGTGAGAGAATCCATGGCCACTTCAACAACACCAGTGACACGCAGCGCATGTGGCAGGGCATCCAGGCCCTCACCAACTACAGGACATCTCCAACTGCCTGTGAGGACTCCAGATGCTGAACCACTTACGCACGGTTTGATGCAGTGAACGACACGAGAATGAGGAAGACCACCTCCGAACGACTAGATTCTCTGTCTGACCACAGCCGCAGGTGAGAAAGATCTCTTCAGAGCTAACCCACGGAAAGCTGCTGTCCAGACAATATTCAAGGTCGTAAAGTCTAGAGGATGTGCAGAACAGCTGGCAGATGTTCTCACCATCTTCAACACCTCTCTGAGCACCACTGTTATTCCAAGGTGCTTCAAGACCACCAGCATCATTCCAGTGCCAAAGAAACCATCTATCTCCTGTCTTCAACGACTCCGGTCATTCCACGCACTCACACCCATCATCATGAAGTGCTCGAGAGGCTGGTCACAGGCACATCAAGTCTCAGATACCTCCTACTAGACCCTATGCAGTCGGCGACGTCCCAACCGCCAACGGATTCATGCACTCTCCACCACCCTCCATCTGGCCCTTTCTCATCTGGACAGAAAGGACAGTTACGTTAGAATGCTGTTCATCGACTACAGTTCAGCATTCAACACCATCATCCCTCAGCACCTGAGTGAGAAGCTGAGGCTGCTGAGCCTGAACACCTCCCTCTGTAACTGATCTCTGACTTCACCGGGGAGACCCCAGCCGGGGTCAGGATCAGTAGCACCTCCAACACCATCACACTGGAGCACAGGAGCTCCCAGGCCTGTGCTCAGCCCACTGCTGTTCACTGATGACCCACGACTGTGCAGCTACACAGCTCAACCATCATCAAATTCCGCTTACGATACAACCGCGGTGGGTCTGACTGAGCGTGTGGAGACGAGCAGCCAGAGAGGAGATACAAGAGCTGACGGACTGGTGCAGAACCAACAACCTGTCTCTGAACGTCGATAAGACTAAAGAGATGGTTGTTGACTTCAGGAGATCACGTCGGGACCACACTCCACTTATCATCAACACCACCTGTGGAGATACCCGTGAGCACCAAGCTCTTGGTGTTCACATCACTCACAACTCACGCGTGGGTCCTCACCAGCTCCATCACAGCAAAGCCCTCGTAGCGCCGCCCCGCAGACTGAGGAAAGCCCATCTCCCACCTTCCATCCTCACCATCTTTTACAGAGGAACCATTGAGAGCATCCTGATGCTGCATTGCCTCTGGTACGGAACTGCACCTAGGACCGCAAGTCCCTACAACGGGTAGTGAGAACAGCTGAGAAGATCATCGGGATCTCTCTGTCCTCTGTACAGGACATTTTCACCACTCGCTGCATCCGCAAAGCAACCAGCATTGTGGATGATCCCTTCCCACTGGTCCACCCCACACTCTCTCTTCTCTCTCCTGTAATCCGAAAAAGGTTCTCAGAGCATGATGGCAGTGGATGGGAAAGAAGTTTTTCCCCTGGCCATCAGACTGTTGAACCCTAAAACCGCCAATATCTGGAACTTTAAACCCAGTCCACTTTTGTTGAATCCTTAAACCCAGTCCACTTTGTCACCTGTACGATGACACTGCTGTACTCCTGCATTCTTGTATCAGTAACACCGCCCACCACACCGCCACCGCGTATCTACCTGGGCTGCTTTTGTTCCACAACATTGCAGCTCCTACGATGGAATGTACTGTCTGTCGCCATCTGTTGTTGTAACGGGTGGTGTGGTAGCCCAGAGGGACGCCAGGTCCGGAGCCAGGGGTTCAGAAACAGGAAGTTTATTAAACAAAGGAGAAAAACAACTCAGACTCAGCATACCCAACTGACTGACTGACTGACTGACTTGACTGACTGACTGACTGACTGACTGACTGACTGACTGACTGACTGACCGGACTGACAAAACCACCATTACGCGTGGCAGGCTTAGCCTGATTTGATAGTCACGCCTGTTCTGACTCATCGGGCTTAAATAGTCAGCCCCACGATGTACACACCTGATTCGCAGGGGCCCAGGTGTGCTAGTCAGAACAGAGCGCCTCTAGCGCCCAAAACCAACACATGCGGGGACTCGAGAGCGCCTCTACGCGCTCCAAACCCAAACACACGTGACAGAGAGTGCCCTCAGTGTGCCTAAACCCAACACGATAGAACCCCCAAGCGCGTCTGGCGCCCGAACGCAGCCTAACCTCAGGGGAAGGCAAACAACAACACAAAAGTCCCTAGTCGGGACACCTGTCAGGGTCCATACAAAACAAAAACAGTGGCCTCCGACCAGTCATGTCGGGCAGCTGGTGGTGGTGAGGAATCCAGCAGTCTGGCCCATCCTTTGACCTGGTGCTCACTGGGTTCTGAAGTCCCGGGGCCTCTACCACTCTGGAAAGCCTGGCCTCGACTGACCTGGAGAGGAGCCACACAGAGACGCAGGGTTTACAGTGGGAAGTCTTCTTCAATGAGTCTAAGCTCAGCTGAACTCGCCGTCGGGTTCCGCTACGCTTCCCCCGACTTCTGGTGCCGATGCCTGGTCCGCCTCCTGAAACTGATTCGCGCTGGTGTCTTTTTGCCCTTCTTGTCTGGGTCATGTTTCCTGGTCGCTTCAGTCCGCAGATGAGTGTCCCAGCTTCTGGTTTCACGCTGAGGAGTTCTCGTACTTTCCAAACGCCACCTTTGTTTTGGGTTTGGTTGAGTTGGGCGGGGGCGCAGCCGATGCTAGGGTCTGAAGCGCTGCCCTTTCTGCATTCGGCACCAAGCCGCCGGACTGTTCTCCGATGTCCTGTTTCGCGCTTGTTTCTGGTTTCAGCAGGTACCAGTGTTGGAAGAGTAGAGATTCAAGGAGGGCCACTTCACCTTCCATACCTCTGACCTGGTTTCTAGCTCGGTGAGCTTGTTGGTTCTGTGACGGGCCCCAGGTCAGCCTGCAGAGCGATGTTTTGGCCTGCACCTGTCTCAGCCTGTCCCGCACTGATGCAATGCCCTCTCCATTGTGGCTGGGCTATTCTTAGCCCCAGCTTCTCCTGGAGTGCTGGAGTCTCAACTCTCCGTGTTTTCCAGCCTACTGCATCTGGTTTCCTCTGTTCCTGTCTTCCCAGTCCCTTTCTTGGGAAACCTCACAGCATGTCTCTTGAATCGAAGGACCTCTTTTTCCTTCCCTCCTCGGTCCTTCAGTTCGTATGCTTCACCTGTGGCATGTATGCCTCTTTGGTCAGCTGATGGTAGAGTCCTGTCAGCAACTCCTCCTGTTCAGCAAACCAAACATTACTGCAGCCGATCTGCTCACCTCCGAGGTGGGACTGGATTGTCCTCGCCTCTCTGTGCCACACGCCCGATCCTCACCGGCTCCACTCTGATTGACTTCTGCAAACACTTCGTATATTGACACCTCTACCGGTCGGTCCCGGCCCCGCCTTCCGAACCAGCTTCTCTGACGACCACTCGCTCCAGCGGCCTGAAGACAGATCTCGCTGGGTGCACTCTCCCAGCAGTCTGGAACAATGACAGCAGCTTGGTTCATAGCTGCTCATGTTTCTCCCAAGCACTAAATAACCTCTAAAGGTGGCCTGGATGCGATCACGACTTTTTCAACACCAGGAATCTTTCATGTTTGCTTTTGCCCTGATGTAGGACCTAAAAATACTTTTGAATGAAGATGGCTGATCTTCTTATGGCCTGGTACTTTAGAGCTACTCTAAAGTTTCTAACGCAGCCTGAATCAGGGTGCGGCCTGATGGTGCAGGATCACAGCCCTTCTGACCTCTGACCTCTGAAGCAGGCTTGCAGGAACATTGCAGCTGGAGCGCAAGGTCAAAACTCTCTCTGCTTTCTGGTTTCACGTGAACGAGCACCAGCTGGATTGCAACAACAGTCTGTTTGATGTATGAGTACTGCACTCCTAGCACAGTGAGCCCTGTGTCCTTTGTATAACCGCAGGCAGCCTGGTGCTCAGTTTCAGAGTCTGTCTGGTCTTCATCCTCGGAATGCAGCTTGTAGAACAACAGCCCCTTTTTTCTCCTTCAAAGACTTCATTTTGCCTGTACTTACTAGCTCTATAATATCGCTGGAATCGCCTGCTGCCCACAGTAGCTTCAGGTAGTACTTTCTGCTCTGCGTGTTTCCTCACCTGTGCCTGAATGGTTACAGCAGCCCATGTTCACTCCTTTGCATCCGAGCTTAAACTTGCCACAACCTGGAGCTGCTCCTTCTCTGCTTTCTGTGTAGCAGATGGTCATGGAGCTGGTTTTGGGGTCGAATTTCTGATGCCGCTTCTTGTTGCGGCGGGCTTCTTTGGTCACTTCCTCGTTGCGCGATGCAGGAAGTGGCCCCACTCTCTCTGCTCTCTGGCGTCTCGAATCACTGCATCACTGCTTTGGCATCTTAGTCTGTGACTTATAACATGGTAACATCGGTACTGCTTGCGACACTATGGTATTGCTGTAACGCTTAATAACGGCTTCGCTGGTGATTGGTTGCAGCTGCGTGGCTAACAGGCTGCGCGCGCTGCTGCTGCGCAATACTGGAAAACGGCGCAACTGGTGGCTGCGCAGCTGTAACATACTCAACATGCAACTTACGGCATCGGTTGCGCATGGCGCCAGGAAACGCCGGTCGCGCGCAGACGCCGCAGTCGCGTGCGAGCGCTGAGCTCGTAAGGTCGCGAAAGCGGAGCGCGAGCTGCCACAGCGTGCGAGCGCTGAGCTTCGTGTTGTCGCGTAAAGCGGAGCGCTGAGCTCGTGTTGTCGCTGTGGATACCGAAAGGCGCGGTTGGGCCAACCTCGTGGTGACGGCGCTTGGCCGTGTTCTCGCATTGCCGCAGCGGCGTGTTCTCCGCCAGCGGACTGCGGGTTGCTGGCGCACGGCGCCTGGCGCGAGTCACTGTGTTGAACTGCGAGCAGCGTTTCGCGGCTCCGCGAGCCGTTGCACGGTAGACGCCAGAGCCCGCTGCTGAGCTGCTTTCATGGCACGGTAGGACGCCGTATTTTCCGCTAAGTGAGCCGCTATACACGGTAGACGCCGCTCTCCGCTGGAGTTGCTTGGCACGGTAGACGCCGTAAGCTCGCTGCTGAGTAACGCCAGCCGCCAACGCAAGCCCCACTTCTTTCCATGTCGTGCTGCATGGAAGAGAGTAAGCTGTCCAGCGCCGTTGAGATAGCGCCGTGTCCCTTTAGCCATGGGAGCTTCCAGCATCCGAGACAGCGCCAACTGGATCCATGCGTAAGCTCGATCTGGGATGATATCGAGCGGGAGCAGCTTATCGCCGCATTCTCAGACGGCGCCCAGCCCCTTTGCCGTGGGCCGGTGTCCGGCCGCACCCACTCCTCACCGCTCCAGCTGTTCGCTGGAGGTTCGGAAAAGTCGCTCGTCTCCCAGGACTTTATCAGCCGCAGGATTGCTCTACAGCATTGGCTGTCGCCACAACACGCCACCCACATCGCCATCGTACTGGGCGACGCCCAGTACACAGGGCGGCTCATTCTGTAACGGTGGTGTGGTACCAGAGGGACGCCAGGCTTGAGCCAGGGTTCGTGAATGAAGTTTATTAAACAAAGGAGGAAAAACAAACAAGAACTCAGACTGCAGTTACTACCCAACTGACTGACTGACTGACTGACTGACTGACTGACTGACTGACTGACTGACTGACTGACAAAAACCACCATTACGCGCAGGCTTTTAGTTTCATCTATCGAGCCGCCTGTTCTGACTCATCGGGCTTAAATAGTCAGCTCCCAATGATGCACAATCTGATCTCAGGGGCCCAGTGCTTGGTCAGAACAGAGCGCCTCTAGCGTGCCCAAAACCCAACACACGCAGGACCGAGCGCCGCAGCGCAAGGCCCAAAACCCAACACACGTGACAGAGAGTGCCTTCAGCGCGCCCAAAACCTAAACACACGTGGGACAGTTGTCTGTCTGCCTTGTAATTTGTTGCCCCGCTCTTGTGTCTTGTGTGTAGCACCAGGGTCCTGAGGAACGTTATTTCGTTTCACTGTGTACTGTGTATATGGCTGAAATGACAATAAATCCTACTTGAACTTGAACTTGAACCTAGGGCACGGTGAGTTCAAGGGCAATCAGCTGTTTCGTTGAATTTGAAACAATAATTTTCTGGCCGAAGTGGCAATTTGGTGATGTGCTGAGGGAACGTCAACTGCTTCCCTAGGTCAGCTTGCAGCTGCTAGTCCGAGGCTGTATACAGGAGACCTGACCTTTATTCTTTGCTGCTGACAGGGCTCCTCTCCAGCTTTGTCAAAAGCAATTCTTGTCTTTGTGGCCAGATAGTGTTTGCCAGGAATGATAGCGTTGCCTATACTTTCTGCAACCACCTTCAGCACCTGTCATGGCGCCAGCAGTAGCTTAATTTCTGGTAAGGGACTTTGACAGCTACTCAGCAGGTGTTATATGATCCCCTTCCAGAGTGTAGCTGACATGCTGGTGTTCACTCTCTTTGCCCCACAAATGGAGGTTTGGTAAGGCTTGGAAGTCTGCCTCACTGATCTTTGTCCAGGTTACTTTCCGTTGTAAGATATTCTCCCACTTCGTCCATGCCCCCTGTTGCCTGAGTCCCACTGTCCTACTCATTCGCTCTTCCTCCACGCCAGCTCGAACCTCTTCCTGGATTAGCTGGTGTCTCTCCTTCCTCTTACCATATGTTTCCCCCCTCACCCTTCCCAACTATATCAGTTAAAATTAGCAAATATAGCTGCATATTCATTATTTTTTACTATTTTTTAAAATGTATTTTGTTTACAAAGTGATTCCTGTAAGGCTGAATTCTTCATTTCCTTTTGTAAATGTTCTCTGTTCTGTATTTACTTTTTATGTATTCTGGTTGGATCATAAACTGCTCAAGAACTCCTGCGAAACTCTCTGTTCTGCTCTGAAATCACCAAACTCACCCTAGCCAGTTCTGGACTCGCAACACTGACCTGCAGATTCAGGAGTGGAGCTGCTCTCTGCTGGACTGAAGAGTCTACACTGTAAACTGGAGACTCTCAGGTGAGGACTGGTCTCCATCACTGAAGATCAATATAAAGTTCACACTGTAAACTGAGACTCTCAGGTGAGGATTCTGTCTCTCCATCACTGAAGATCAATATAAAGTTCAC
>CM029377.1:26893366-26938543 GCA_017165825.1 Hepsetus odoe
GCAACCATCGTCTGTTTGAACCACATCAGTTTGAACCTTTTTACCTCTTTATTGGACTAAAGTCCCAAGTTTTTTGGAAAGTGTTTCAGGTCTGAACTGCAGGACTGGATGTTAATGATCAAATGAAGTTGATCAGACAGAAGATGAAATATCTCGGGTTTATACTGAGTGGAGTTAAACTCTTATTATCTACAGTTTTCTAATCGAACACAAGCTCTTCTGATTGGTTGAACATGTAGCACCACAGGGATCCTGAAGGTGAAGACAGAACCTGTGTGTTAATATAATTGTACACCAAGACATGAAGAACCAGGCTGATGTTCTACCGTCTTCTCTAAACAAAGCTCAAAATCATCAACATGAACGTGATGCTTCATCTGTTCTACATCCACTAATGGAGAGACTTTAGTCTGAGCTTAAATCTCTGCTCTAGTCTTACTGATTCACAGTTATGAAGCATCAAGATACAAGCTGAGATGATCAGGAAACCTTTCAGGTTCATGTTTCATCAAACGGTGCTTCCTGATTGGAGGATCAGACCGAGTTTAAACCTCATTTAGAATCAGTATTTACACAAGTATTAAACTTAATCCTGACTTTTTAGATTAACTAAAATCTTAACTGTGTTAACTACATATACACAAAAACACATCACTTTCTCTCACACACACACACACACACACACAGATATATAGGCAAAAACTAAAACACACACACAAAACTAAATATACACAGTAACACATCACATGCCTTTGTGTATATATTTGTGTGTGTATATATCTGTGTATTTTTGTGTGTGTGTGCATGCGTGTGATGTGTGTGTGACACAGATATATACACACACACAAACACCCAGATATATACACAAACAATACATGCACACACACAGATATATACACAAATACCCACACACACGCAGACATACACACACAGATATATACACACACACACACACATGCGCAGATATATACACATACACATAACAGTTATATATACACAAATACCCCCCACACACAGACATATACACACAGATATATAAAATACACACACACACACAGATATATACATAAAACAAATATACACACATACACAAATACCCACACACACACACATGCAGACATTTACACACAGATATATACACACACACACACACACACACACAGATATATACACAAACATTAATACACACACATAAATACACAAATACAATATAGATGTACACAGATAAGCACAAAAACAAATACACACACACAGATATATATGCAAACAGTAATATACACTCTTGCACAAACATACACAATCACATGAACACACATAGAGACGCAGATATATACACAAACACAAATAGAATATACACAAAGAAATACACACACAGATGTATATGCAAACACATACACACACACCCACTCCTCTAATGTGTGTTCTTGTGTGCAGATGGCTGTGAGTTCACTCTGGATCCAGACTCAGCACACACACTCCTCTCTCTCTCTGAGGAGAACAGGAAGGTGGAGCGTGTGATGGAGAGACAGTCGTATCCTGATCATCCAGACAGATTTGATCACTGGAAGCAGGTTGTGTGTAGAGAGAGTGTGAGTGGACGCTGTTACTGGGAGGTCCAGTGGAGCGGTGATGGTGTTGGAGTATCAGTGACTCATAAATCAATCAGCAGGAAAGGAGGGAGTGGAGACTGTGGATTTGGACTGAATGTAAAGTCCTGGAGTCTGAACTGCTCTGATAACAGTTTCTCTGTTTATCACAATAATAACAGCACTGCTGTCCCTGCTCCTCCCTCCAGATCTAACAGAGTAGGAGTGTATGTGGACTGTCCCGCCGGAACTCTGTCCTTCTACAGTGTCTCCTCTGATACACACACACTCACACACTTACACACACTCAACACCACTTTCACTGAACCGCTCTGTGCAGGGATTTATCTTTATCCTCTTCTTTATCACGGCTCCTCAGCGCGTCTGTGTGAGACAGAATAACCTGCTGTGTGTGTGTGTTATAATGCTCCTATAGTTATAATTAGTTGTAATAAATCAGTTAAATAAATGAGCTATAATCCCCTCAACCACAGACGTCTTAATAAAGACACACAACACGGCAGTTTCTTCAGCATTTGGTGAGTCTGTAAAGTTTTAATGGTAGTAATATTTCCAGGTTTAATCAGAAGTCTTCTCCGTGTCTGTAGACTCTGTTCATTCCCCAAATCAGCTCTTATGTTCGCATCGAGCTAACGGTGTTGTTTACAGCAGTGAGTGCGCGTCCCAAATCATTCCACACTCCCTACCTAGTGCACTACACACCCTTTAAAATACTGCTTCCTGCACAGAACAGCGCAGAAAACCTTCAAGAAATCACATTTAGCGTTGATGTTTATAAGACCTACAGCAGTATTTATGAAGAAAGACCAAAATGTAATCACTCCTCTACTGCACTACATAGGGAGGAGGGAGAGGAATGAGAGGCAGTATACGGTGATTTATGGTGGTCTAGTGGTAGGATACTTGCCTATAGATCTATGGACCAAGAGGTTGCAGGTTTGAATCCCAACTCAGGTGCTACCACCATTGGGTTTCTGAGCAAGACCCTTAACCCTGAGTTGTTCCAGAGGGACTGTACATCTCCTCCCCCCATGTTTTGCACAACAACTACGATCTACTAGAAAACTACGATCAGCTGAAAGGAAGTGGAGGAAATCACTATGCTCTCGTCTCGTATCGCTCTCTTCATTTTTTTCAATTAGCTTCAGATTTAACCTCTGCCAAGTCAACGTTCTTCAAAACCAAGTTTGAAGAATCTGTAACTAAACCTTGTAAACCTTTTGCCACTTTCTCATCTCTTCTAAAACCGCCTTATCTTCCTATTGTTTCAACTCTCTCCCAAGATTACTTTGCTTCATTCTTTGATGAGAAGCATGAGACAATTAGAAGATCCTTCTACACGACAGACAATTCCCCAGTCCAGCCTTAAGCATCCTACGACCACCAACTCCTTGGCCTCTCGCCGCTCTCCGTGGAGGAGGTACTGCTCCTCCTGAAGTCCAGCAATCCCACCACCTCGCCCCTTGATCTGATTCCATCGTCACTACTCCTAGAGATGTCTCCAGATCTTCCTCCATACATTACTCACATACTCAATGGATCTCTAAAGACTGGCCACGTTCCATCTGCCTTCAAGTCAGCCATAGTCACTCCTATTCTGAAGAAATCATCTCTGGACTGCACTGACTTGAACAAATATAGACCGGTATCTCTTCTCCCCTTTCTCTCCAAAATCTTAGAGCAAGCGGTAAATAATCAACTCAATGTTTTCTTATCTCAAAACAGTCTCCAGGATCCCTTCCAGTCTGGATTTAAAATGGCGTGCTCAACTGAAATGGCTCTACTGGCTGTCACTCATGAACTCCACGCTGCAACTTGCCCTCTGTCTTGATTCTCCTTAGCCTCTTGTCAGCCTTTGACACAGTGTACAACTGGATCCTCCTGACCACTCTCTCCAACCTGGGGATTGCTGGTATAGCCTGGCAGTGGTTCTTCTAATACCTACCGGATCGCCCCTACCAAGTGTCATGGCAAGGGTGGCAGTGGTCCAGTGGTAGGATACTTGCCTATGGACCTATGGCTCAAGATGTCCCGGTTCGAATACCACCTCTAGCACTACCACCACTGGGTCCCTGAGCAAGACCCTTAACCCTGAGTTGCTCCAGGGGGACTGTCCCTGTAATCAGGACATGTAAGTCGCTCTGGATAAAAGCGTCTGCTAAATGCCGTAAACGTAAATGGCAAGGTCATCTGTCCACGCCACGAAATTTGACAACTGGCATTCCCCAAGGTTCTGTCCTCCCCAAGGATCTGTTCTCCAGTCTCCTTCTATTTTCTCTATATACTGGCTCTCTGGGGAAGGTCATATTCTCTCGTGGCTTCTCCTACCATTCTTATGCAGACGACACCCAACTTATCCTCTCTTTTCCCTCCTCCGATCAACAGGTTTCTACCATCTCTGCATGGATGACAGCTCATCACCTCAAGCTCAACCCTAACAACACTGAGCATCTCTACCTGGAAGGCCATCAATCACCGTGACAGGAACTTCACATCTCCTTTGGCAGGTCGCTTCTCGTCCCATCTAGAACTGAAAGTGAAAAGGGAAAGTGTCAACCCTTGTCATTGTGAAATGCAGCACAGCATAACACAACACAACGGAATTCAACCTCTGCGTTTCACCCATACACACATGTACAGCAAAGGGAAGCTATTGAAAGCACCTGGGGAGCAGTGACGGGGACAGTACCTTGCTCAAGGGTACCTCAGGGCAACCTACTGGTGAGGGATTTGAACCCACAATCTTCCAATCATGGGGCAACTCCCTGACCACTAGGCCTGCTAGGACTCTTGGTGTCACTTTCGACAATGAGCTCTCCTTCTTCTCTCATGTTCTTAATCTCTCTAGGTCCTGCCGACACCTTCTCTTCAACATTAGAAGAGTCCGTCCTTTCCTCACCACCCAGGCAACCCAGCTACTGCTCCAGTCCCTGATCATCTCGAAACTGGACTACTGCAACTCTCTTCTGGCAGGTCTTCCACTGAAGGCAATGAGGCCTCTACAACTGATTAAAAATGCTGCTGCATGACTCGTTTTAAATCATCCCAAGTTCTCTTCTTCTACTCCTCTGCTGCGGGACCTACACTGGCTCCCAGTGGCTCGTATCAGGTTTAAAACTTTATCTCTTGCTTACAAGGCTACTAACAGCCTTGCACCATCTTACCTGACTGCTCTTATCAAACACGGAGTCTCTTCTCGTCCTCTCAGACCATCAAGCACTGCTCGTCTTGAACTCAGGGAATAATCTTCCCAAACCATCTACTCCCTTACCTCTGCTCTCTCTTTCCTATTGTTTTTTTTAAAGATAAATATATGTAGTGCATGTATATACCTGTCACAAGTGCACTTGGTTTGTTACTTAGGTTATAATAGCTAATCAGCAGTTCCTGATCTGAGCTAGGTGCAAAGATGATGATGATCTAATGTGGAAACAAAGCACTGTTGTAAGTCGCTCTGGATAAACGCGTCTGCTAAATGCCATAAATGTATGTTCTGCCAAAAGGGTGGCATTAAGAAGAAAACATTTTATGTAATCTTTCCTACTTTCACTATTACAGAACAGCATAACTGTGTAAAAATATTTCAAATATAGTATCATTATAACACATTTTGGACAAACTGGTTGAAGAGTGTGTGTTATTTTCGGATGTGTTTAAATATATTTATTAAATTGGGGCAGTGGTGGCCTAGTGGCCCACGGGATCGGAAGATTGTGGGTTCAAACCCCTTACCAGTAGGCTGCCCTGAGGTACCCATGAGCAAGGTACCATCACTGCTCCCCGGGCGCTTCCAATAGCTGCCCACTGCTGCACAGTGTTTGAGCGTGCATGGGTTAAATGCAGTGGTGGCCTAGCGGTTAGGGAGTTGTCCCCCCCATCGGAAGATTGTGGGTTTGATTCCCTCAACCAGTAGGTCGCCCTGAGGTACCCTTGAGCAAGGTACCATCCCAGTCACTGCTCCCTGGGTGCTTTCATTAGCTGCCCACTGCTGCACGGTGTTTGCATGGGTTAAATGCAGAGGTCAAATTTCGTTGTGTGCTGTGCTGTGAGCTCGCAATGACAAGGGTTTTAACTTTCTTTAAATTCATTCAGATCATTATTGTGTTGGAGTTGTTGCAGTTACACAAGGTTTACAGTTTTTCTCTGAAAGTCTGATTCAGAGTCTCATTTAATTCTGTCAGTCGTTTTCTGCCGCTTGTCCAAAATGGGGTCGCGAGGGAGTGCTGGAGTCAATCCCAGCTCACACAGGGAGAAGGACGGGGGGGTGGGGGACGACAACACCCTGGACAAGTCGAACAATCTGGAACGCTAGCATCCTTCACATCACAGACTTGCTCTAACAATCCAGAGTAAGGCTCTGATAGGAAGCGTTGGGCCAACGGTTTCACAAACGGATCCCTACTTAGGGTGTCTGCTACGATGTTCAGCCTGCCAGGAACATATTTGATCTCGAAGCAATATGGAGCAAGCTTAGAGACCCAGCGCTGCTCACAGGTGTCACAGGTAACCCTAGTGACTGGGTTACATGTGACATGCAGAACCTAAAACACCAATCAACTGCAACACTGAGCCACTGCTGGAGAACCTGCTGATCTGGTCCCAGGTTCTCCTGTGGGGGGGGGGGTTGACAGTAAGTGAAGAGTCGGTTCTTGAAGGTGATGTTTGATTTGGGAGTGGAGCTGCTCTCCACTGGACTGAAGAGTTCACACTGTTACCTGGAGACACTCTGGTTATAGTAAACATCCCTTTACTTTTGTCCCTGTCCTACAGTGTCACATACCACTGAGTTCCCACGGGAAAGCAATCAGTTGCACCTGTAGTAACCTTTAGGGCTGTGGTGTTTGGGTGTATCATAAATAAATAATTGTTATTCATATTCCTGGTCCTGTCTGAGCTGTATTTCCCTGATCTGGAGGCAGACTAAGCAGTCCTACGATCCTGCTCAGGTGTCTTCCTCTCTTCCCAGTGCAGGTGCACCCAACACCTCCATGATGACATCACGTGACTAGTGGATGTTAGAGACCTTGCGCACCTCCACCTTCTGTTTGAGGAGGCCCCACAGATGCTCAGTAGAGTTTAGGTCTGGGGATGTGCCTGGCCAGTCCAGCACCTTTACCCTCAGTTTCTTCAGCAAGTGGTCGTCTTGGAGGTGTTTGGAGTCGTTTATCATGTTACTGCCCTGTGGTCCAGTTTCCAAAGGGAGGGGATCGTGCTCTGCTTCAGTATGTCACAGTACATGTTGGCATTCATGGTTCCCTCAATGAACTGTAGCTCCCCAGTGCCGGCAGCACTCATGCAGCCCCAAAACAATGACACTCCCACCACCATGCTTGACTGTAGGCAAGACACACTTTATCTTTGTACTCCTCACCTGGTTACTGCTACACACGCTTGACACTATCTGAATCAAATAAGTTCATCTTGGTCTCATCAGACCACAGGACATGGTTCCAAGCTTTCTTGTGCATCATCTTTAGAAGAGGCTTCCTTTTGGGACGAAAGACATGCAGACCAGTTTGATGCAGTGTGCGGCAAAAGATCAAAAAGATTTTATCAAAAGATAAAATAAAAAATGTAAGTGTACTCACTTTTGTGAGTGTCTCTCTCTCTCTGGTAAAGAGCGGTACTTTTTTTGTTACAAAATGTGTTGAACTAAATAAATTGGTTATTTTAATTTTGTACATTCAGTGTTTTAATTTAATAACTGCAGTTAATTTTGTTACTTTTTATTTTCTGAATTTGAATATGCAAACCTCGTTCACATGAATTTTGCCTTGATGCTAAATCGTGATGGCTTGATTGTAATGAAAGGGCTAATTTCGTCAACATTTATCTCCCTTTATAGGCAATATATCAGCTGCATTATTATAGCGCTCTCTCTCTCTCTCTCTCTCTCTCTCTCTCTCTCTCTCTCTCTCTCTCTGTTCCTCCCAACACCTTTGCACATTTGCCTACATCTTTCAACACTCTTTTAGGATGAAAAGGGGAAAAAAAACGTGTGGCTCAATGATGGACCTGGTAAAATGAATGACGTGAGGGGAAGCCAGAATAAAACGCTGTCAGAATAAAACTCATCAAAATGTATTTTTGATTGTATAGAATCTGTCAGGAATAATTGACTATAGGTAGTTTTCTTTGGGTTTTATTGTGAAAGGTAAAAAACTGTTTTTGTTTTTAATGCACTGAATACCTGCAACAACCTGCCTTTAAATATTTATCAGGCTACCACTTTTTTTTTTTTTTTTTTTTTTTTTGTCTTTTATTTTTAATAACATCAAGGTGTATTTGTATAGCACCTTTCACAAACTCAAGGATGGTTATTAACTTACTTTGCATTTATACATATTTTTCTCGTGGCAGTCCTCTGAGTTTTTATTATTTTATGTTGCATGCTTTCTATAATCAAAGCTTAAATTCTTAGCTCTTTACATGATTGTATGTATTAGTAGAGTCTTTGTTTAATGTTTCTTTCTCTTTGGGTGTGTGTTTGTCATGTTTTGCATTGCTCTGTCCTGACTGAGTAGACCTGGTTCCTCTTGTCACCAGGTGTGCCTCATTTGTCTAAAGGTAGATTCATCTCCACTGGCAGAGATTTTGTTCTTGTACATCCTGTTCACTGTTGTGGCCTTTGTTTGATGTTTGTACTAAACTTGGTTGATGCTTGTGTTTTTATAAGTCTTTTTAAAAGTCAAATTCAGGTTAATGTCTATTGTAATTAAAGGCTAACTCCACCCTTATGAACACCACCCTGCAGTGTTAGACAGGAACACTGTTTTCTGAACTTGCAGTGATCACTCTGCTGGTTCAGTTCAGGCACCGGGGGCTCTACTGGTTCAAACCTGCAATCTCTTGGTCTGTAAGGGAGTATCCTACCACTAGATCACCACACACACACACACACACACATATATAATATATATATATATATATAATATATATATATATATATATATATATATATATATATATATATATATATACACTATAATGTGTGTACACATGTGTTCCGTGCCTGTCCAGGAGGACAGTGCTTATTTTCTGTCAGTTCCCACCCGGGGCGAGCCGCCACCTTCAGCATCGCTCGCCAGGCATCAAATAACGTCACCAGCATCTAGAGAAGCTGCACGGAAGGCGCTCCCTCTGTGCCTCTGGCTTCTAGCAAATCTGGTGTCCCCCCAACTGACTTGTGGACTTTTGCACTGGGTACCTCTTGCCCTGGACATGGCTATGGCTTCTGTCATGGGTAGCAGCACTCTGTTCTGACTGGGCACACCTCATGCCTTGTTAGGATGTCAGGTGTGTCTCATTGGCTCAAAAGTTTAAAGATCCCAGTGAGTCAGAGCAGAGTCACAGTCATTCTTTATTCATTCTCAGTAGTGCTTCCTTGAGTTATTTTTTTCTAAGTGCACTTGGTTATGTTGAATAATGTGAAGTCCCAGACTTCGGCTACACATCTATGTCTGCTCAGCACCACCCAGGGCTTACAACCAACGTTTGTGTGTGTCGTTAATTTTTCCAGAGAGCTGAGCTCAGTTCTGTTATAGTCTCAGTGGGGCAATGGTAGCCTAGTGGTTCTAGAGTTGGCCCTGGTAGAGTATCTAAAGGTACCCTTGAAAGTTACTGTCATCATCACCAACACAATTGCTTTCAATAGCTGCCACCTGCTGCATTGTGTGTTTTGGTAAAATTCAATTCAATTCAATTTATTCTTGTATAGCACCTTTTAAAACAGAGTTGCCCCAAGGCACTTTACATTGGTGGTAGATGGTAGAACAGGTTACAGCAATAGAAGTTAAAGCCAGACAACTATGGAGGAGAGGAACCAAAAACTCCACTTTGTGGAGAAAAAAAAAACCTCTGAGGGTCCAAGGTCGACTGGCTACCCAACCCCTTTGGGTATACTAGTAATACAAAGTTAGTTAGGTTTTAAACTGGTTTAACAGGCTCAGCAAGTCGGGTGCGGCCCCAGGTACCCATGAGCCGCCAGGATTCCTCGGATGCATGGCACAAACCAGATGGTAGTTTGAGTATTGGACTCAGGCGATGACCACGGCGTTTGGACATGGGGAAGAAATGGAATGAGGAGGTAATGAAGCAGGATCCAGTAGTGACAGACACAGGAAATGAAACAATACAAGTGCGATGGCATGCTGGCGGCACCAGCGACACGTGTGTGAAGTGCACTGGTGATTAGAGTGGGTAAATAAAGCTAAAGAAGTAAGTCTTCCAGCGATGATTTATGTGAGACTGAATGGGCATCCATTACAGAAACAGGCGGCTGCTTGCAATCTAGGGGCCTGTGACACAGAAGAAACCGTTCTCCTATACATTTATTTATATGAGGACAATTGGAGATCTTTATTCTGGGACCTAAGTGAAGGCGATTGCGTGTATGAGTATTAAGCAGTTGGTTGATATTCAGAGGCAAGACCTTTAAGTGCCTTGTAGGTTGGGGACCTTAGAGTCAGCCCTGTACCTAACAGGAGTCAGTGAAGCGAGGGAAAGTATGGGAGTGAAGTGTGGTCGTACTTCCACTGCTCCTGCTAACAATCTAGTGGCTGTGTTCTGAATGTGTGCTGTAGGGTGCTTAATGTGCCTGGAGCTTTAGAATGTGAGACATTACAGTAATCCCCTAATCTACTGTATACAAATGCATGTACTACTTTAAGCGTGTCTTCCGATGACAAGAAGCGCTGACCAGTTTTGGCAGTATTCGAAGGTGCGGAGCTTATATCTTACATAATTCACATTAACACGAGATTAAATGAAAAGATTTGAATCGAAAATAACACCAGGTTCACATTCTTGAGTACTAACTGAAAACTAACCTACATCCCCGGATGTCACGAGTAAGTTGGCCCAGTCTACATCCTACTAAAACAAGAGCAGCTCAGTTTTTGGGGTTTAGTGAGAGGAAGTTGTTATTCATCCAATCCCTAATATCACTGAGGAGCTAATTAAAGTGCCGGTTGATGCTTTATCACATGATTTAACAGATAGGTATAGCTGGGTGTCATCCCAGCGTAAGAGTGAAGTAACTATTTGCTTCCATTATAATGGTGCTTGGTAGAATAGCAGGAGAAAGAGCACTGGGCCTTTTGACCTTGTGGGACTCATAATTAATTAGTGACATAGGTGAGGGTTGCCATAATCATCCATTTGGATGAAGTAATGCGGTTTGTGAGATAAGTTGAACCATTTGGGGCTGTTCGCTAATGTGCCCGACAGTGGAGTGAAGCCTATTTACTAGTGGGTGATCACCGTGTAGAACACAGCACTAGATCTAACAGAACAAGAACAGTGATGTTTCCTGCATCACTCCGAGACCGATATATCATTCACCACTCTAGTTAGGCAGATTCTGTGCTATGGCCGTGCCGGAAGCCTGATTGGAATTTATCTAAGAGGTTATGCGTGTCTAGATATGACTGCAGTCTCGCAACTAGTTTTTCTAGAATCTTAGAGAGAAACGGGACATTAGAGATAGGTCTATAATTGCTTGGTGAGTGAGGGGGTCCAAGTTAGGTTTTTAAGCTGTGATAACCACCTTATTTTAAACTGATTGGGGACTTCACCTGAAGAGAGTCGAGATCGTTCATGATGCATCAAGTATAGGTGATAGAACTCCTAAAGGATTCCTTCAGGAGCTTGGTTGAGTGGGATCACAACTTGCCGACAGGTGGAGTTTGCTTTGGCTATAACAGAAATTAGCTCAGAGTTATCGATGAGATTAAAATCACTAAAATATTGTGAGCACTGTTCTGCTAATGGATTAATTTGAGGGCTAATAGGGCACATTTGGAGCCTAATGTTGTTAATTTTATCATTAAAAACTGAAGAACCCTCTCGTTAGTAATACTACACGCTGGCCTTCTATCAGTTTTGTCTGTTAGCTGAGCGAGTGTCTGAAATAAATAGCGGGGGTTCTGCTTGTTGTTCTCAGTAAGTTTTGAATAGTACTCAGTGCGAGCACTATATAGAGCTTTCTTATATTGTTTTAGTTTAGCAGACCATAGAGCCTGAGAGGCTTGGAGACCTGTTGTCTTCCATCTGCGTTCTAGCTTACGGCACTCCCGCTTAGCAGCCCGTGTGTGATCACTGAACCAGGGAGAGTGCCTGATAGTTCTGACCTTCTTTATCTTAATTGGGGCGACCTGATCAAGGATCTGCCCAACTACTGTATTGTACATGTCGGTGATGTCATTAACAGTTTTGTTACAGGTGAAATCTATCTCTGTTACGGCCTCCATAAACTGAACACATTTAGCCCTGTTTAGGTGTCGTGTTGTACTAGTCCTTTCACTGAGGTACGGTGGAGACATAGTAATCTCAAACGTGATTAAAGAATGGTCGGAAAAAAGTTTATTTAAGGAGTGGACCAGTACAGTATCAATGTCAAGTCCATACGAGATAATTAGATCTAGCGTGTGTCCTTGTACATGGGTAGGTCTTGATATATGCTGAGTGCAACCGACAGAATCGAGGAGCGTTAGGAAGCTTTTGGCACCTGCATCCGTCTCTGTATCAACATGTATGTTAAAGTCGCCCAACATCACAAATCTAGTAAACCTAACAACCAATCAGAGAGCAGATTGCCAAATTAATTAATAAAGGCAGTGATTTATGCAGGTATGAGAACCCATCAGGGGAGGCTTCCACTAATGGGATGGTGTCAGTGGGTCTAAGCCAAGTTTCAGTCAGTAGACAGATATCTGACTTTGTGTCGAGTACCATCTCATTAATAAGCACTGCCTTGTTTCCTAAGGAGCGAACATTCAGCAGTGAACATTTGATTTTAGTCGGACGCTGTGTTTTATTTGTTTTTATGATGGGTACTGTGAGCAGGTTACCAGCGCAGGAGCCCCTAGATTGGCATCTATGCTGCTTCCTTATCGTACTAAGAATAGATATTCTCTGGTAATGGTGAGAGACGTCTGGTTCTAAGCTAATATGTGACATAGGGGATGCCATGTTATAAGGAACCTGGGTTTCTGCCAGGAGTGTACTGGTAGTGGGAGAACAGCCAGCGTGTGATTTAAGATCACAGGACTGCGACCTGGGTGCTGCTCTAAAGAGTCACTGTGGCAATTATGCCGCCATATTTTGGGAAAGCATGTATGATCCTCTCCAGTTAGGATGAAGACCGTCCCTTTTATAAAGGCCAGGCCGTTCCCAAAAGAGGTCCCAATTATTTATGAAGGCGATGCTTTTAGATGCACACCAAGTCTCTAGCCAGCGGTTGAAAGAGAGCAGCCTACTGTAGGTTACATCTCCTCTAAAGAGAATTGGCAAGGGACCAGACACAATTAAGTTCTGACATTTAGTTTCAGCTTTTGAAAAAAAAAAGTGAAAAGTGAAAGTGACTACCCTCATCATTGTGAGGTCACGGCACAGCACACATGAACCACAATGAAATTGGACCTCTGCATTTTACCCATGCACACTCAAACCCGTGCAGCAGTGGGCAGCTATTGAAAGCGCCCGGGGAGCAGTGATGGGGACGGTACCTTGCTCAAGTGTACCTCAGGGCAACCTATTGGGAAGGGGTTTGAACCCCCGATCCTCCGATCATGTGGCTAACGCCCTAACCGCTAGGCCACCGCTGCCCCGCATAGAGATGAAGTTCCTCTTTAATACCTCGGATTGTTGGGACTTTATATCGTTAGTTCCAGCGTGAACAACCAAGGTCGGAACTTCATTGCTGGAATAAGAGTCCAATCGTGCCTCGATGTCAGAGACTCTGGCCCCGGGGAGGCATTTCACAGAAACCGCTGGTTTAGGACGGCTAGGAACGCTAACGTTCCTAACGATCGAGTCTCCAATGATGAGCACCTTCTCCGCTCCAGCAGGCGTGCTGCCGAGAGCAGAGTACCTGTTCGTCAGCCGAATTGAAGACTGGTGTGCAGGAGGTCCATTCTTTGAGCTCCTGGACCCCCGTTTGGCGGTCACCCAGTGCTCCCTTGAACATGCCGCTGGTTCTGGCTCCAAACCGGCTACGGCTGGGCCCGGAGGGTCTACAGCCGAGTCTAACTCGGCCAGCAGCTTCGATTGAGCCGGAACTACGCGTCCCTCGGTCTGACTACACTGAGAACACGAATCCTGTCCTCCAACTGCGTTACAGTTACTCATTTCCTACAGGTATAAGAGTCTACATAGTTGGACGGACAGCCTACGCTGTACATGCCACACAACAAACACAAAAGAGGAAACCATAGAAACACTTACCGTAAAATGTGGAACTTTTATCAAGAAAACGCTGTGTACGAAGCCGTGAAGTTTGCTGCTCGTTCAGTCTGGGTCTCTTTCCCACAATGCACTGTGGACAGAGGCTTCTAGTAGGTACCTGTGTGGAATAAATTCATGCAGAGGCTGAATTTGATTGTGTCTCAATGTGTGCTCTGATAGGTTTGACAATGACAGAAATAGTCACTTTCTCTGTTTCCATCCTGCACTAACACTGACAGCATGCTGGACAAACTGAATGAGTCTCTCAGTGACTCCACGTCTCTTATCCAGACTGTTTACTGTCAGCCCACATTTAAACCACACTTGTCTGAAGGCTCTTCATGTTTTCTGTCTTGCACTAATGGGTTCAGAGTATGAATGTATGTTATGCAATATGTCCCTCGATCTTTCATCCCTGTAAGTGATGTTTATTTCTTATTTGATGTTAATAATCTGTATATTGAATATTATCTGAAGTGATGTGTGAGTGTAGGACACTGTCGGCTCTGTGCTGTGGACTAAATGTCAGCAGTGCACTAGCAGCAGATACAACAAGAACATGTGCAAAACTTTCATTTACCTCCTTTTTCCTCCCGATAAACTGAGTATGATCTGAGTATGATTTATTCTATATTATATTTATATACATTTATTTATTGCAATAATTTTTAATAAAAAAAGTAACACGTATTATTTTCCACAAAATACAACAGAATACAACAACCTGTAATATGAAATATTCTTTCTTCTTTTTCTTCTTTCAAGTCAGGTCAAGCAGGTTTTTGTTGTCATTTCAACCACATACACAGTACAGAACCGAAATAACGTTCCTCCAGGACCCTGATGCTCCACATAAGATGACACATTTCAGTGTCTCACACACTTTTTCATCTCAAGTCCAAACTGCTTGTTTTCGAAGTTATGTGTCTACAAAAACGTACTTCCTGTTTCTGCAGCACTAAACCACCGTGTTCCTCTCTCAGTAAAACTGAAGGAAGAGAAGAGGAGTTCAGGACTCGTCTCATTTAGACTCTAGTATTCTGACTCGACTCCGCCGTCTCGAACAGCATCATACAATCTGCTTGATTTGAGGAGAATCCCCAGATCTGCTCTTTCCCTTCATCTCTCCTCCACCTCCACGACAGATCCCTGTTTCTCTTTCTCTCTTGCTCATTCTTATTGACTGTAAAGCTGTTTGATACATTTATCATTACATCAGTAGAAAAACATGTAAACAAACATTTGTTATTGATTATTCTTTTGTCTTTATGTATTAAATAGATTATCAGATTATCTTAAAATCATGTAGAATATAAGATGAACACATGTTTACCATCTACTGAAAGAACGTGTGAAGAACATCAAAAACAACAAACACTGAACTGATCTCTCGCTGCAGGTCAGTGTGAGTTTAAAGGAGCAGAACAGTGACTCTGGCAGATTGAACTATTGCAGTCTCACTAAATCGGACAAAGTCCAGGCTTTAAGAGACGCCCTGAGACACTGGAGTCTAAACCACCATCAACAACCCTGAGTGATCAGACCAACATCCCTCTATCATTCTCTCTCATATTCACACACACAGACACTCAAACTCACTCTTCTGGCGTGACTGGTGGGACTGAATGACTGAAATCCTGAAAAGTCTGGTTGTAGATGATCGGTCCGTCTTCAGTGGAGAAACACACAGAGCTGAAGACTCATTTGAGAGAGACAGAAGATTGATCTCAGAAACAGGTAATGCTGCTCTCAGGGCTTTAATGATGTCATTACTGTTGTTACTGCTGCTGGATTAACCCAGCCACTAGGGTTTTCACAAGCCAGTGTATGTCTTCGTGCCGGTCCCAAGCCCGGGTAAATGGGGAGGGTTAAGTCAGGAAGGGCATCCGATGTAAAACTTTGCCAAATCAATATGTGGACAACGATACAGAATTCCATTCCGGATCGGTCGAGGCCCAGGTTAACAACGACCGCCATCAGTGCTGTTAGCCTACAGGGTGCTGGTGGAAATTGGACTACTGTTGGCCAAAGTAGAAGAAGAAGAAAAGGAGGAAGGCATGTTCAGATGGAGACTGAGAGAAAGAAGGAGAGGAGAGTGGAAGTGAGGGTAGGGACTTTGAATGTTGGCAGCATGACTGGAAAGGTAGAAAATTAGCTGATATGATGGAGAGAAGGAAGGTTGACATTGTGTGTGAGAGACTAGATGGAAGGGTAGTAAGGCCAGGTGTATTGGAGGAGGGTTTAAACTGTTCTACCATGGTGTGGATAGAAGGAGGAATGGAGTAGGTGTTATCCTGAAGGAAGAGTATGTGGAGAGTGTTTTGGAAGTGAAGAGGGTGTCAGGGAGGGTGATGAGTTTGAAGCTGGAAGTTGAAGGTGTGATAATGAATGTTGTTAGTGCTTATGCTCCACAAGTTGGTCGTGAGATGGAAGAGAAAGAAAAATTCTGGAGTGAGTTAGATGAAGTGATAGAGAGTGTTGGGCTGGCGACCTGTCCAGGGTGTGTCACCCGTCCTTCGCCCTGTGTGAGCTGGGATGGACTCCAGCACTCCCCCGCGACCCCGCTTGGGACAAGCGGCAGAAAATGACTGATAGAGAGTGTACCCAGGGGAGAGAGAGTGATGATTGGTGCAGATTTTAATGGTCATGTTGGTGAAGGGAACAGAGGTGATGAGGAGGTGATGGGTAGGCATGGTGTCAAGTAGAGGAATGCTGAAGGTCAGATGGTTGTAGATTTTTCAAAAAGGATGGAAATGGCTGTAGTTAATACTTATTTTAAGAAGAGGGAGGAGCATAGGGGGACAAATAAGAGTGGAGGAAGATGCTCACAGTCAGTCAGTCAGTCAGTCATTTTCTGTCGCTTGTCCCACAGGGGGTCGCGGGGGGGAGTGCTGGAGTCCATCCCAGCTCACACAGGGCAAAGGACGGGGGACACACCCTGGACAGGTCACCAGCATATCGCAGGGAGGAGCATAACGGGGACGGCACCTTGCTCAAGGGTACCTCAGGGCAACCTATTGGGAAGGGGTTCGAACCCCCGATCCTCCGGCTAGCGCCCTAAACACTAGGCCACTGCTGCCCCTAAGATGCTCACAGGTGGATTATATTCTTTGCAGGAGGGTCAGTCTGAAAGAGATTGGAGACTGCAAAGTAGTGACAGGGGAGAGTGTAGCTAAACAGCATAGGATGGTGGTCTGTAGGATGACCTTGGAGGTCAAGAAGAGGAGGAAAGTGAAGGCAGAGTTGAGGATCAAGTGGTGGAAGCTGAAGGAGGAGGACTGCAAGGTGGAATTCAGGCAGGAGTTAACACGGGCACTGGGAGGTGTTGAAGAGCTACCGGATTGCTGGGAAACTACTGCAGAAGTGATAAGGCAGACGGCTAGAAATGTACTTGGTGTGACATCTGGAAGGAAGAAAGAGGATAAGGAAAACTGGTGGTGGAACCAAGAAGTCCAGGAGTGTATTCAAAAGAAGAGGGCGGCAAAGAAGACATGGGACAGTCAGAGAGATGAAGAAAGTAGACAGGTGTTCAAGGAGATGAACCGCAGGGCGAAGAAAGCAGTGGTGAAGGCCAAAGATAAGGTGTTTGGTGAATTGTATGAGAGGTTGGACAGTAAAGAGGGAGAAAAGGACCTTTACCGATTGGCTAGACAGAGAGACAGATCTGGGAAAGATGTGCTACAGGTCAGGACGATTAAAGATAGAAATGGTAACGTACTCACAGGTGAACAGAGCGTGTTGAGCAGATGGAAGGAATACTTTGAGGAGCTGATGAATGAAGAAAATGTGAGAGAGAGAAGACTGGATGATGTGAGAAGAGTTAACCAGGAAGTGCAGCAAATAAACAAGATGGAAGTAAGGGCAGCGATGAAGAGGATGAAGAATGGAAAGGCTGTTGGACCGGATGACATACCAGTGGAAGCATGGAGATGTTTAGGGGAGATGGCAGTTGAGTTTCTGACCAGATTGTTTAACACAATCTTGGCAAGTGAGAAGATGCCTGAGGAGTGGAGACGAAGTGTACTGGTACCGATCTTCAAGAATAAGGGTGATGCACAGAGCTGTAGTAACTATAGAGGGATAAAGTTGATCAGCCACACCATGAAGTTATGGGAAAGAGTAGTAGAAGCTAGGTTAAGAAAAGAGGTGAGGATCAGTGAACAGCAGTATGGTTTTATGCTGAGAAAGAGCACCACAGATGCAATGTTTGTTCTGAGGGTGTTGATGGAGAAGTACAGAGAAGGTCAGAAGGAGCTGCATTGTGCCTTTGTGGATTTGGAGAAAGCATATGACAGGGTGCCTAGAGAGGAGTTGTGGTTTTGTATGAGGAAGTCTGGTGTTACAGAGAAGTATGTGAGAGTAGTTTAGAAAATGTATGAGGGTAGTGTAACAGTGGTGAGATCTGCAGTGGGAGTGATGGATGCATTCAAGGTAGAGGTTGGATTACATCAAGGATCAGCACTAAGCCAATTCTTGTTTGTTATACTAATGGACAGGTTGACAGACAAGGATAGACAGGAGCCACTGTGGACAATAATGTTTGCTGATGATATTGTGATCTGCAGTGAGAGAAGGGAACAGCTTGAGGAGAACCTGGAGAGATGGAGATATGCTCTGGAGAGTAGTGAGACCAGCTATGTTGTATGGGTTGGACACGGTGGCACTGACAAAAAGGCAGGAGGCGGAGCTGGAGGTGTCAGAGTTAAAGATGCTGAGATTTTCGTTGGGTGTGACGAGGATGGACAGGATTAGAAATGAGTATATTAGAGGGACAGCTCAGGTTAGACGTCTTGGAGACAAGGTTAGAGAAGCAAGGTTGCGTTGGTTTGGACATGTGCAGAGGAGAGATGAGGAATGTATTGGAAGGAGGATGTTGAGGATGGAGCTGCCAGGAAAGAGGAGAAGAGGAAGACCAAAGAGGAGGTTTATAGACGTGGTGAGAGAGGACATGCAGGTGGTCGGTTTTAAGCAGGAAGAAGCAGATTCCCGCAAAGAAATGGAGACAGTTTATCTGCTGTGGCGACACCTAAACGGGAGCAGCCAAAAGAAAAAAGAAGAAGAAGGTGAGATGAAATAAAAAAAGGGTTTTCTTCAAACTGAAGGAAAAATCAACCAGTTATTTAAAAATATCATATTTCTATAATAATGATAGTAATTTTAGGCGTTGGTCTAGTGGTTAGGGTGTTGGCCACAGGATCGGAAGATTGTGGGTTCAAACCTCTTTCCTGAGGTACCTTTGGGCACAGTACCGCCCCTCGGGGGCTTTCATAGCTGTCCCCTGCTGCACAGTGTTTGCATGGTTTGAATGTAGAGGTCCAATTTCGTTGTGGTTCAAAGGTCTTTCATGTGCTGTGCTGTGACCTCGCAATGACAAAAATGTTCACTTTCACTTGATGTATACCTTTTTTCTTCCATCTGATCAACAGTGGTGGCCTAGTGGTTAGGGCATTCCCTCGCTCCTCCCTGCGATGGGCTGGTGACCTGTCCAGGGTGTGTCCCCTGTCCTATGCCCTGTGTGCGCTGGGTTGGACTCCAGCACTCCCCCGCAACCCCGTTTGGGACAAGCGGCAGAAAATGGATGAATGAATGTTCTGTGATTGGCCGCTAGAGGGCAGCAGCGTGACACTCACAAGGTTAAACTATCAGCTCTAACAGCACATTCTGTCCACTTATAAGCACTGAATTAAAGTTTAGAGTTTAATGAGAGTCCTCCAGTCGGTCCTTACTGCATACTGTTTTGTATTCCTTTTTAATTTAATCACAAATAGAATCTTTTTTTTAATCTTTTCTGTTTGTTCATTTACAGTGAATTATGCCAACTTGTGAATTATGTGCTTAATAAAACATTAATAATACATAATGTTCTTTCACTATTAAACACAATTATGTAACAACAACAACAACAACAACAACAACAACAACAACAACAATAATAATAATAATAATAATAATAATAATTATTATTATTATTATTATTATTATTATTATTATTATTATTATTATTATGCAGGTTAATGATGACCCTCCAGAGGTTTACTCTTGTGTCTCAGTCTGAGGGGTGAATTCAGCTCTTCTACTGCAAGTCTTTCCCGGGACGCCTTCCAACAATGAGGTGCACAAAGATCCTCTTCCAAAGGTCTAGAGTGTCTGTGTGGACTGTTCTCTGGGTGTGGAGAGCTGGAGCAGCTGAAGAGAGGACATCAGGGGTAATAGAACATTCACTTTGTTCTACAGTTTAAATTTCACCTACACTTTATTTAAAAGGCTACTGGAGATGCCTTTTGTAGATGTGCAGGTGTGCAATTCAGGTGCATAACATTTTCATTTAAATCTAATACTAAACTTAATCCTTAATCCAAAATCTAAGTCTAAATCTATGACATCCTAAAGATGTTCACATCAGCTTCACTGGATTTTTTCCTGACAGTTTTATTAAAAGTTGAGGGACTGTAATTAAAGTGAAGGACAAATGAATGAATGTGATAATAATAATAATCCTTTATTTATAATCCCACGAATGGGAAATTCGTCCTCTGCATTTCACCCATACACACATGTGCAGCAGTGGGCAGCTATTGAATGCACCTGGGGTGCAGTGACGGGGACAGTACCTTGCTCAAGGGTACTTCAGGGCAACCCACTGGGGAGGGAATCGAACCCACAATCTTCCGAACCAGGGGCAACTCCCTAACCACTAGGCCACCGCTGCCCCCAATAATAATAGTTGAATATCTGATTAATGTAGTGATTTGTGTCTCATTAAGATGCAGTTCTGTTCTATGTTTAGCTGTACTTTTGTTCAACTGTTGATCTGTAGATGATCATTAACAGAGTGACTTCCATGTCCTAATTACAGGGACAGTCCCCCCTGGAGCAACTCAGGGTTCAGGGTCTTGCTCAGGGATCCAGTGGTGGTAGTGCTTGAGGGGGGATTCGAACCTGGGAACTCTTGAGCCACAGGTCCATAGGCCTACAGATAAACCCAACTGTGGACGTGTCCTCTGAGAATTTGTGCAGGTGACTACTCACAGGTTGTTCTGGAAGTGGGCTGCAAACAGGGTGAACTGAAAAGGAGAGCCTGTGGACTCTCACAAACTGCAGTCTCTCCATCTGCCTTTGTTCAGTTCAGCACAAAGTAAAGGCATAAAGGTTTTACTATGTAACTGTGCACTGACTTGCTCCAAGACTGGTCAAGACCGTCACTTCTCTTTCTGGACACACTTTATGTAAATAGCTGAGCTTTCATCATTTCATCTCACCCACTGCCTCCATCTCCACAACTGTACAGCAGAAGCTAGTCTGAGTCTGTTAAAGCAATCACATAGTGCTTTACCAGCACCACTGCAGACTGACAGAAGCTAATCACAGAGGAACAGTCAGGATCCTGGCCAAGACTGACTGTTCTGTAATGAGCACTGAAACACCTGAGCCACCTTGTCTTTATGTGTATTGTCTACATGTGTTCCCAATAACAGATCAGTACATATTATATCAACTCAACAAGATGCAGGAGAAGTTTTAACATTTTAGAAAGTTCAGTGAACATACAGGACTCTTTTATTAAATGCACAATTTCTTGCCCATTAAAGGTTTCTCACAAATCCCAGCTTTATGGTCATTACAGGGAAAATCAGCCCAGGTTAGTCAATCATCAGATTTAGCTCCACTGTATGAAGTTAAAGCACAGTCCTCCTTTAACCAGAGATTATTTGATTCCCCCTTCAACCAGAACCTGAAACACACAGAGTCAGAAAGTCATCTTTTATTCACAGGATGATCTTCACACCGAGATCAAGAGTGAACAGCAGGAGTTCAGGTCAGTGATCTCTTACCCAGAGTTCAGTGCTGAACCGTCCACCCATTTCCAGACTCCCTCTTCATCACTGTCCGTCAGACCGATCCAGACTTCACTGCTGCCAAAATAATTACTGATGAACTTCTGTTAATGTGGAGGAACAACATTAATACACATCTGAACACCAGCAGATCTTTCTGTCCCTGTTTTTTTTTCAAAAATAGAAATACATGGTGTAGACTTTTTCATTTGTAAAAAAAATTATGTTCTATTAAAATTGTTAAAACATCCTTTCCAGGCCTAAAATAGAAATTTTGAAAGGTTACACTAATCGTAATGTCACTGTTGAAACAAAACATTGTATCTCCAATTAAACAGCTTTACAGGAGAACAGAAAAAATGTTACCTTTCAATGTAATGCAACAACATTTAATTCCATGTTTAATAATTTAATACATTTTAGCAGGCCTGTTTGTCTTTAACTTGTTAGTCTCCCAGCTGAGAAGAGCTGTAAGCTATGAAGAGCTGTAACCCTAAAGGTTCCTGTATCGACTCAGGAAGCAGTTTGTCAAAAGTCAGTGGCCTTTAATACAGAAAATGTAGAAAAGTTTAGAAGGTTTAAAAATTTTTATTTTTTAAAGATTTAAAAAGTAATTATCGAACCAGTGTGATTTTAGTGTTAATGGCTGAAATAATGTTTTAGTTTAAAGTGTTTTTTGTTTAATTGTTGATTGGAGGAACCAGAAGTCACTCAGTTGTGTTACTGTGTTTGTTCAAGTGGAGGGAGAAAGTGAGCTGCAGGGGTTTTTGGTGATATGGCCTCACAAGCCCATCACTTCCACAAGCTCTTCCAACTCACCTTCTCTGTTGTTTATGATCACCAGCTCTGCTCCTCTTTGTCTGCATTCCTCTCTGCTCTCACTCCAGCTCTTCTTCTCAGTAGAGATGTAATAAATATTAGAGTTGAAATTTCTCCATCCCTGTTTACTGAGCACCTCTTTTAATGAAAGTCAAAAGAGAAAAGAGTTCAAGATCCACTGTTATTAGTTTGAGCTCTGTGCTCTGATCCCACTTATAATCTCAGAACGCTGAGTTTCTAATAAAATACTGATTTATGTAAGAAATGAAATGTCCACTTGCCAGTTTCTGGAGTAACTGGTGTCTCTTTATAGTCAGGTTGGTGCAACTGGTATGTAATTGGTCTGTCTCTATAGTTAGGTTGGTGTAACTGGTCTGTAATTGGTCTCTCTCTGTAGTCAGGTTGGTGCACCTGGTATGTAACTGCTCTGTCTCTATAGTCAGGTTGGTGTAACTGGTCTGTAACTGGTCTCTCTCTATGGTCAGGTTGGTGTAACTGGTATGTAACTGGTCTCTCTCTATAGTCAGGTTCTTGAACTTGAGCACTAACACTGTGATGACTGACAGCAGGAGGACACACAGTCAAAATCTGAAAACATGAAAAACAACTGGACCTTGTCAAATGAAAGTAAATGGACTAAAGTTACACTGAGAATGTTACTTTGATTACAGCACTGAGATAAATTACTCAATGTTTTCACAGATTAATGCTATTATAAGAAGAGAAAACAAAAAAGTACTGCATTAAACTGCAGATTTGTCACCTGGATTCATGTGGATCTTGTTGGTGTTGGTGTCGCAATGGACTTTGTACCTGTGGGCCTCTCTCCAATCTCCCCTGGTTGGTAAAGTCCTGGAGAAGTTGGCTGCTTTTCAGTATCTTAACCACTCTGTTTTTAATGATCTGTTTGAGCCTTTCCCAATCTGTTTTTCATCCAGCCCACAGCACTCTCTGGTTTTGTAAGCCCGCTTCTTCTGTAAGAATTTAGAAGGGCATTTGATACTGTTTGTTATGACCTCTTACTAAAGCATTTGTCAGTGTTTGGGAATACAGCACCTTTTTTCAGCATCATTTGTTTCCCCCACCCACCAGAAACTGAAATACTCAGAAAGTCAGAAAGTCATCTTTTATTCACGGAATGGTCTTCAGACTGAGATCAAAAGTGAAAATCAGTTCAGTTCAGTGATCTCTTACCCAGAGTTCAGTTGTCACATGTGGGTGGTTTTGGGCACGCTAGAGGGCGCTCTCTATCACGTATGAGGTGTGTCACATGAGGTGTTCTGGGTACGCTAGAGGGCACTCTGTTCTGACTGAGCACACCTGAGCCCCTGCGGGCAGGTGTGCATCATTGGGGCTGACTATTTAAACCCCGATGAGTCAGAACAGAGCGCGGCTCATTAGTTAGGCTAAGCCTACAGGCAATGGTGGTTTTGGTTTTTGTATGTGGTAATCTAGCACCTTGGTTTAGACTGCAGTTCCTCCGTTCTTGGATTCTTCTTAGAACTGCAGTCCTTGCTTCTTGTTTGTGTGCTTGTGAATAATAAAACTAAGTTCCGAACTCCTGGCTCCGCACTGGCGTCCTTCCGGTACCCCGCCACCGTTACATCAGTGCTGAACCGTCCACCACTATTAATTTCCAGACTCCCTCTTCATCACTGTCTGTCAGACCAATCCAGGTGTCAATGCTGCTAAAATAATTACTGATGAACTCCTGTTATTGTGGAGGAACAACATTCATACACACATCTGAAATACAGCAGATCTCTTTCTGTCTCTACAGACGCTCCAGTCATCAGATTTTTAAACAGAAATACTAATGTATACTTTATTGAATGTTTTATTGCTTGCTTTTTTTAAAAATTAAATTTGTAATTAACAAACATATCATTTTAGAGTAAAGCACATTGTGTCCTTGCATAAATAGTTTTTTAGTTACTCTAATCAAAACATGCTTATTGGAAAAGCAACAATGCAGTCAGTCTGTAACCTCTGATCCCTGCAGTTCTCACTGCATGTAACAACAAGAATTGTAATGAACAGAGACTTTATTACAGTTTCTACAGAATCATCATGTATATTTAGATTATTTTATAAAGTACAATGATGTAAGCGAACCACTAGGGATGCACAAGTCAGTATATAATTCTTTGTGCTGGTCCCAAGGCCATATAAATTTGGAGGGTTACATCAGGAAGGGCATCCGCAGTAAAACCTTTGCCAAATCCAACAACAAAATGAACAACCACAAGTACTGTTTGCCAACAGGATGCAGGTGGAAATTGGGCTACTGTTGGCCAAAGAAGAAGAAGAAGAAGAAGAAGAAGAAGAAGAAGAAGAAGTTAAGGAAGGTAAGGAAGAAAGAAGAAAGTGTAAGAGAATGAAAGTGAAGGTAGGAATGTTGGCGGCATGATTGGTAAAGGTAGAGAATGAGCTGATATGAGGGAGAGAAGGAAGGTTTATTTTTTATGTGTGCAAGAGACTAGATGGAAGGCTAGTAAAGCCAGGCGTGGATGGAAGGAAGAATGGGGTATGTTTTATCCTGAAGGAAGACTATGTGAAGAGTGTTTTGGAAGTGAAGAGAGTGTCAGATAGGGTCAAATAGAGAAGGAAAGTGAGGGCAAAGTCGAGGATCAAATGATGGAAGCTGAAGAAAGAGTACTGCAGGAATTAAGACAAGCACTGGGAGGTACTGAAGAGTTACCTGATTGCTGGGCTCCTGCAAAAGTTGTAATGGTGACAGCTAGAAAGGTACAGTGCCTTGCAAAAGAATTCACCCCCCATGGCTTTTTACCTATTTTGTTACATTCCAACCTGTAATTAAAATGTTTCTTACTTACTATTATTTTCTGTGATGGATCTGCACAAAATATTCTAAGCTGGTGAAGTGAAAAAACAAAACAAAAAAAAAACTGAAAACTTGGATGTGCAAATGTATTTGAAGCCCCTAAAACGTCCTGGTGCAACCAGTTACCTTCAAAAGTCATATAATTAGTGAAATGAAGTCCACTTGTGTGCAATCTAAGTGTCACATGATCTGTCAATATAAACACACCTTTTCTGAAAGGCCCCAGAGGCTGCAACACCACTAAGCAAGAGGTATCACACCATGAAGACCAAGGAACTCTCCAAACAAGTCAGGGACAAAGTTATCGAGAAGTACAAGGCAGGGTTGGGTTATAAAAATATATCCAAATCTTTGATGATCCCATAGAGCACCACCAAATCCATCATCTTCAAATGGGAAGAACATGGTACCACAACAAACCTGCGAAGAGAGGGCCACCCACCAAAACTCACAGACCTCACAGGCAAGGCATTAATCAGAGAGGCAGCACAGAGACCAAAAGTAACTCTAAAGGAGTTGCAGGGTTCCACAGCAGAGACTGGAGTATCTGTCCACAGGACCACAATTATCCATACACTCCATAGAGCTGAGCTTTATGGAAGAGTGGCCAGAAAAAGTCAATACTTAACATTAAAAATAAGAAGGCACGTTTAGAGTCCCCAAATGTATGGAGGAAGGTGCTCTGGTCAGATGAGACTAAAATGAAACTTTTCAGCCACCATGGAAAATCCCATCACCCCAACACATCACATCACCCTAAGAATACAATCAGCACAGTGAAACATGTTGCTGTGGTGGAAGCATCATGCTGTGGAGTTGTTTTTCAGCAGCAGGGACTGCAGGTAAACTATTCTTGACTCATTTCCATGTTGTTCACCGCATCAAACCGTGCGTAGAAACAGTTCAGCGCATCTGGGAGGGAGGAGTCACCATCACAGGCATGTGGAGATGTCCTGCTGGCTGGTGAGGGCCTGAATGCCCTGCCACATTCTCCATGTGTCACTGGTGTTTTTGAAGTGGCCATGGATTCTCTGTGCATGAGCTCGCTTGGCTGCTCAGACGGCCCTCACTGTTCTTAGGGAGGACTCATCCCCTGACTTGAAGGCCTTGTCCTGGGTTCCCTGGAGTCATCTATGACTTATGGTTGGGTTTGTGTGATGATGGACTTGGAGAAAGTAACATCCTCAATGCACTTGCTAGCCAGTCACTGAAGCTGTGTACTCCTCCAGGTTGATAGAGTCCCATGTTCCATTCGGTGTGTTCGAAGCAGTCCTGAAGAGCAGAGATGGCTCCTGTGGGCCAGGTCTTTACCTGCTTCAGGGTGGGCCTCACATGCTTGACAATGAGCCTGTACGCTGGGATCAGCAGAACAGAGATGTGGTCTGAGTGGTCAGAGGTGGGGGCAGGGCTCCGCTCTGTACGCGCCGGCCATGTTTGTGTAAACACAGTCCAGCATTAAAGTGAAAGTGAAGGTGGCAACCCTTGTCATTGTGAGGTCACAGCACAGCAGACAGTGAACCACAACGAAATTGGACCTCTGCATTTAACCCATGCACACTCAAACACCGTGCAGCAGTGGGCAGCTAAGAAAAGTGCCCGGGGAGCAGTGACAGCGACGGCACCTTGATGAGGGAGTTGAACCCACAATCTTCTGATGCAGGGGCAACTCCCTAACCACTAGGCCTAGTTTACATCAATCCCCCTGGAGCAACTCAGGGTTAAGGGTCTTGCTCAGGGACCCAGTGGTGGGATTTGAACCTGGGACCTCTTTGAGCCATAGGTCCATAGGCAAGTATGGTGGCAGTGGTCTAGTGGTCTAGATACTTGCCTATGGACCTCTGGCTCAAGAGGCCCCAGGTTCAAATCCCACCTCTGGCACAACCACCACTGGGTCCCTGAGCAAGACCCTTAACCCTGAATTGCTCCAGGGGGACTGTCCCTGTAATTAGGACATGGAAGTCGCTCTGGATAAGAGTGTCTGCTAAATGCTGTAAATGTAAGTATCCTACCACTAGACCACCGCCACTCCAGCACTCCAGCTGGCTTGTCACATTTCTGTTTCCTCTCGCACCGCACTCTCAGTCGGCCAGGTACAGCAGGCGATCTCGGGGACTGAAGGCCTGGTCTTTGCAGTATGCCGAGTTCACGTAGTGTTGTTCAGAGAGTCGCTGGAAGACTGTATCCTAACTGATTCCTGAGCTCCAGCAGTGTTTAGCGGTTATATGTAAGAGCATCCACAGTTATGATGTTCATGTGCAAGTCCTAAGATGAAAAGAAGTCAGATGGAAGACTTTAACAAGACTTTAGCACCAAAGTTTGGACCCCGGAGCGGTCGCTACACCTTACCATCGCCACCATCTTGGAAGCAGTGGAAGCTTGCTCTAGGGTATCTCAGGGCAACCTACTGGATTCGAACCCACAACTACTGCTGACCTGAAGAAGAGGTTGGTGATGATGGATTGTAGATTGATTGTAGTTATTTATTTCTGTTATTTTCTCCATGGCCCTTTCACCCCTGTTACCCTAAATCCTTTCCCTAGGTAGTATTCACGTCCCTGTCACCTTTAACCTCTATATTATTAACTGCAGCTCTATTTTTCTATGTTCTCTTCTGAGTAACGCTTTCATTGCACATCAAAAACACCCAAACAAGGTCATAGTCTTAGATTAGGCGTCTCCACTGGAGGCCTTGGAGCTCCCGGAGACAGATAAAAAGGCACACTCTGAACCGTGCTCGTTGGAGAGAGAAGGGATTCCACACAGAGAGGAACACTGACCAGCCTTTTGAACATCTTGTAAGAACTTCACTATTTTCTGTTAATAAACTTCGCTATAGCTTAAAAACCTCTTCGCCTCATCACTGACTCCTGAAACCTCTCAATCGGAGAATCCAACAGTGAAGAATCCAGAGAGATGAAGAAAGTGGACCCTAGGAGTACAAGGAGATGATGCACAGGAGATGAACCCTAGGAGTACAAGGAGATGATGCACAAGGTGAAGAAAGCAGTGGCAAAGGCTATAGATAAGGTGTTTAGTGAATTGTATGAGAGGTGGAACAGTAAGGAGGGAGAAAAGAACCTATACTGATTGGAGAGAGACAGAGCTAAGAAAAAAAATGTGCAGCAGGTCAGGGAGATAAAGGAAATACATTGAAAAATACAAGTGAGCAGAGCATGTTGAGCAGATAGAAGGATTACTTTGAGCAGCTGATGAATAAAGAGAATGAGGGAGAGGATTGGATGGTGTGAGGATAGTGCTCCAGGAAGTGCAATGATGAAGAGGATGAAGAATGGAAAGGTTGTCGGTCCAGATGAAATACCAGTGAACATGGAGGTGCTTAGAAGAGATGGCAGTTGAGTTTCTGACCAGATCATTTAACACAGTCTTGGAGAGTGAGAGGATGCCTGAGGAGTGGAGACAAAGTGAAGTGAAAGTGACCCTACTTTTCATTGTGAAACACAGCACAGCACACAGTGAGACACAACGAAATTACACCTCTGCATTTTACCCATAAACATGCAGCAGGGGGCAGTTATTGAAATAACCCAGGAGTGATGGGTACAGTACTTAGCTCAAGGGTACCTCAGGGCAACCTACAGGTAAGGGATTCATACCATTGTCTTTCAAACCATCTTCCAATCCAGGGGCCAAGTTCCTAACCACTAGGTCATCACTGCCCCCTTGTGCTGATGTACTGTACTGTTACCAATTTTCAGGAATAAGGGTGAAGCACAAACCTGTAGTAACTAGAGAGGGATAAAACTGATCAGCTGAAAAGAGGTGATGGTTAGAGAACAGCAGATGGTTAAATGCAGAAAAAGAGCACTACAGATACAATATTTGCTCTGCAGCTTGAGGAGACCCTGAAGAGATGGAGATATGCTCTAGAGAGGAAAGAAATGGAAGTGAGTAAGACAAAGACAGAATACATTAGTGTGAAAGGGATGGAGGACAGTGGAATGGCTAGGATGCAGGAACTGTGCATGAGATTATACCTGAGGTCATATTTGTCTTTTGACATCTGTTCACATGCATTTCTGGAACATCTTCATTTGCATAGATAAGCAAGGTACCATTCCCATCACAGCTCCCTGGGAGCTTTCAATAGCTGTACCCTGCTGCACATGTGTGTATGGTTGACACGCAGAGGCTGGGGCAGCAGTGGCCTAGGGGTTAGGGAGTAGGCCCCAGCATTGGAAGGTTCTGAGTTTGAATTTAACAGATTTTTTTTCTCCTTTTTGTGGTATGATATACAGGCTGCTCTCAGAACAGGAAATTGAGGGCAGAATCAGTTGACCCAGCTGGCACATTCAGAAGCCGATCTATATATTACCTCTTCTCAGTTTCTCTGCAGATACAATTTTTCTACACAGTAACATTTCTTTTGTGCTAAATGCTTAAATGCCTTAATGTTTAAATGCCAGGATTAGAAGTCTGTGTATGAGTTCAATTAATTTTTCTTTGTAGTGGTGTATCTCTGATTGAACTTGTAGTGCAGCTGGGGCATAGTGGTTAGGGAGTTGCCCCTCCATCGCAAGATTTTGGGTTTGATTCCCTCACCAGTAGGTTGCCCTAAGGTACCCTAGAGCAAGGTACAGTCCCCGTCACTGCTCCCCAGGCGCTTTTAATAGCTGCCCACTGCTGCACGGTGCTTGTGTGCATAAATGTAGAGGTCCAATTTTGTTGTGACCTCACAATGACGAGGGTTGTCACTTTCACTTTTTTACTTTTCACTTGTTACTAGATGTCCAGTTATGCAGGAAATGCATTGTCACGGTCTGTCGTGCCCGTGGTTCCGATCGGGCACGACAGATGGCGCTCTGCCCTGACTGAGCACACCTGGGCTTGTTAGATACAGGTGTGCTTCATAGGGGCTGCTATTTAAGCCCCGGTGTGTCAGGACAGAGCGCGGTTCATTATCGAGGCTACGCCTATCTGTTAGTGGTGGCACTTTTGGTTTGGTTTGGGTTTGTTTTGGGCTTGGTTTGGGCTGCAGTTCCTTGATTGTGGTTAGGAACTGCAGTCCTTTGCTTTGTTTTGTAATTATAGTGAATAAAGTTACGTTTCGGAACCACTGGCTCTGCATTGGCGTCCTCCCTACACCCTGCCACCGTTACATGCATCTTGTGTGATCTATTTTAAGGAAATTAAAAAAATAATGTGGTGAATCTATTGAAATGTTGCTGCCACAAGCAATCTTTTGTTGGTTTTATCTTGTTGCCTCTCAAAAAGGACGGTTCATTGTACACTTTGCTAAATTAGAAAAAAAAGGAAAAAAAGAAACAGTGAAACAGGAAACAGTGAAAGGCCACAGTTCATGCTTTCTGATGAAAAATTGCAGTTTTCTACTGAAGACACTAACAGGAGCAAATTCTTAATTATGCTGCTGTAGATTATTTAAAAAAATGCCAGAAGGTGGTGCTAAAGGCAACATTTTTTTAATCCTCATTTATAACATATACGAATAAGAGAGCTAGGAATTAAAAAGAAAACAAGCACTGAAATTGAACAGGAAACACCAAGTTTTTCCTGTTAAAGGTTGGGAGAACCAAGTTAATAACTGTTACGCAACCCATTTCACTACAGCAATAAATGACTAAATTCCTGCAAATGTAGTGAAAAAGAAATATTGTTTTAAGATCACAACTGTCACAACAGTCCTATAAAGCAGATTTATGTGTCTCACATGTGCTTTAGACACCAACTATATCTTGACTAAAAGGAACACTAGCCTGGAAATGAAAGTGCACATTTTGTTACTTTAGGGCTTTAGAGAGAATAAAAACAGAACTGCAATAGTATCTCAGGAGACTGGGAATGATGTGCAGAATAAGATCAGATAATGCCAGCAGGAACAGTCTGTTCACAGTGAAAGTGATTATTCTTGCCATTGTGAGTACACCGCACAACACACAGTGAACCACAATGAAAACACACTTCTGCTTTAAACCCACACACAAACACATGCAGCAGGGGGCAGCTATTGAAAGCATCTGGGGAGCTGTGATGAGGATGGGGAGCTTGCTCAAGGGTACATAAAGAAACATATTCCAGTAGGGCTGAGGTGCAGAAAGCTTGCATTGTGAAAAAGATGGAAATATGAGATTCAGTGGTGTGAAAACTACAGGTATTAAAAAAGAGATGTTAAATGTATGAGAGGTTTGTTGTGCTAGTCTCTTCATAAAGAGTCCCTTTTCATATAATTGCACACCCCCAACCCCACACACCTCCACTTTTCTGGTCTTGTTGGTGCAAAAATGCAATTTTAGTTGTGGCATTGTTAAGCACTTATATACATTCAAAAGTGTGCAACTCTAATAAATACTTAAAATTACCTCTGTATTGAGATAAGGAGGTTTTCTCAGAGTTTTCAACGTCTGATCTCTTCTCTGAATTCATACCAGAGTTTCTTTTGTTGCTGCTGGTCTCTTTGTCGTCCTCATTTCTGTAAATGGCTTCATTTGAATAAAATCTGTTAACTGCGTTAGTTCCAGTATTTGCATATTTTTTCCTCCATCATCTCCATTCTGCTCTGATAAATATAAACTCTTTTACTAACTGAACTCTCTCTTTATTGTGAAGGTCAGCTAAATGCGACCAGTGGCAGAAAATTACTGCCGGCTACTTTTGCTCGACTCTTTAAATGATCAGTCTAGTCTACCCTGTAGTGATGTTGGACAGCTGTGAATATCTGACAAAGGGTCGGTATCCTTACTAGTCCTCCTTGACCTTAGTGCAGCATTTGGCACCATAGATCATAATATCTTACTGCACAGATTATAAAACCTGGTTGGTATAACAGGAACAGCCCTTTCCTGGTTTAAATTGTACTTGACCACCCGTTATCAATTTGTAAATGTAAGTGAAGAAGCGTCAGTTTGTACAAAAGTTAGTTATGGAGTTCCACAAGTCTCTGTCCTAGGCCCCCTGCTTTTCATATTATACATGCTCCCTCTGGGCTCAGTTATGTAGAAACATAGAATCAGCTTCCACTGTTAAGCTGATGACTTATATAAGCTGATGAATTATGTATCTCAGCTAAACCTGAAGAGAAACTCTAATTAAAAAAGATTGAGGATTGTATAGGAGATAAAAATTTATGTTACTCAAATTTCTTATGTTCAATTCTGAAAAGACAGAAGTTCTTTTGCTAGGTCCTAAAATTGCTAGAGACAAACATTCGGGTTTAATGCTAGATTTTCCTAATTTTACCGTTTATCTTAAACATACTGTCAAAAGCCTGGGCGTTGCAATTGACTCTGAACTATCTCTGGATACACACACTGGAAATATCACTAAAATAGCTCTCCTGGGAAACATTCCTAAACTTAGAAGTGCACTCACACTAAATTAAGTGTGAAATACTTATACATGCATTTATCACCTCAAGACTAGATTATTGTAATGCCCTGCTGACAGGATGTTCCAGTAAACGCCAGTTAGTCTGGAACGCAGTACCTAGCAGTCCTCACTAGATCCAGAAAATGTGATCATATTAGCCTGATATTATCTAGACTTCACTGGCTTCCTCTTAAATTCTGCATCGACTATAACATTTTACTGCTAATTTTCATTTAGTTATGAACCTTCATGCTCACTTAGATCCCAAGGTGCTGGTTTTCTAACAGTTCCCAGAATTTTGAAAGCAACAACAGAGGGAAGAGCTTTTTCATTCAAAGCTGTTCATCTCTGGAACAGTCTTCCAGCTGCTGTCCAGGACTCAGACACACACTCAGTTTTCAAGTCCAGGCTAAAGACTTACTTGATTAGACAGGATTTTAGTAATTAATTTCCCTGTTAGTTAAGAGGTGCAGACCTAGGGGTTCATGGATACAGAGAATTACTGTAACCTGGGATGTTGGTGCTGCCAGCCCACCACTTATAAACTCACACTCAAAAAATTCAGGGACAAACCAAGGCCCAGACAGGCTGATGATTTTCATTATCCATTGTTTGCCCAGAGATCCAAATCAAAAAATCAAAACTAAAACTCAGGGACAAACCTGGCCCGGACAGGTCAAAGATTAAAGATTAAAGCGTCCCCCACTCAAACAGGGGAAAAACGATTTACCATTCTTGCTGTAAAGCTTCTCATTTAAACTTCCAAAGTAGTTCTGATATTCCTTCATGGTATGTCAAGGTGTCCTCTGTCTCAGGTGTCAGGTTCATTGTCTCTCATCAATAAGTGTTTCTATAAGTATTAGCACTAATGTACTGTCTCCTCTGTTTTTTAAAGTCAGGTATTATACTGGAATCTGAGCCTAATTTTCTTCGTCTTCTTTCTTCGTCTTTTTTTGGCTGCTCCCATTTAGGGGTCACCACAGCAGATCAACCATCTTCATTTCTTCCTGTCCTCTGCATCTTCCTGCTTCAAACTAACTACCTGCATGTCCTCTTTCAACACATCCATAAACCTCCTCTTTGGTCTTCCTCTTTTCCTCTTTCCTGGCAGCCCCATCTTCAACATCCTCCTTCCAATATAATCCTCATCTCTTCTCTGGACATGTTCAAACCAACGCAACCTTGCTTCTCTAACTTTGTCTCCAAGACGTCTAACCTGAGCTGTCCCTCTAATATACTCATTTCTAATCCTGTCCATCCTCGTCACACCCAACGAAAATCTCAGCATCTTTAACTCTGACACCTCCAGCTTTGCCTGCTGTCTTTTTGTCGGTGCCACTGTCTCCAACCCTTATATGTACAACTCCTGTCTTATCTGTCAATCTTTCCATTACCATTGCAAACAAGAATGGGCTCAGCGCTGATCCTTGATGTAATCCAACCTCTACGTTAAATGCATCCATCACTCCTACTGCAGATCTCGCCACTATCAAACTGCCCTCATACATATCCTGAACTACTCTCACATACTTCTCTGTAACACCAGACTTCCTCATTCAAAACCACAACTCTTCTCCACAAAGGCACAATGCAACTCTTTCTGACCTTCTCTGTACTACTCCAAACATTGCATCTGTAGTGCTCTTTCTCGGCATAAAAACATACTGTTAATCCTCACCTCGTTTCTTAACCTCGCTTCCACTACTCTTTCTCATAACTTCATGCTGTGGCATTTTACGGCAGTGTACTCCCTTGGGTACACTCTCTACCACTTCATCTAACTCACTCCAGAATTCTTCTTTCTCTTCCATTTAACAACCAACTTGTGGAGCATAAGCACTAATAACATTTATTATCACACCTTCAACTTCCAGCTACAAACTCATCACCCTCCCTGACACCCTCTTTACCTCCAAAACACTCTTCACATATTCTTCCTTCAGGATAACACCTCCCCCATTCCTCCTTCTATCCACACCAGGGTAAAACAAATTAAACCTTCCTCCAATACACTTGGCCTTACTACCCTTCCATATAGACTCTTGCACACATAAAACGTCAATCTTCCTTCTCTCTATCATATCAGCTAATTCTCTACCTTTACCAGTTATAGTAACATGGCAACATTCAAGTCCCTACCCTCACTCCCACTCTCCTCCCCTTCTTTCTCTCCTTCTCCCTCTGGACATGCCTTCCTCCTCTTCTTCTTCTCCTTTGGCCAACAGTAGTCCCATTTCCACCAGCACCCTGTAGGCTAACAGCACTGTTGGTGGATATTGTTAACCCAGGCCTCGGCTGTCCGATATGGAATCCCGTGCTCCTTCTGTATTCTGTACAATTCAGTTCAATTCAATTTATTCTTGTATAGCGCCTTTTACAACAAAGTTGCCCCAAGGCACTTTACATTGATGGTCGATGATGGAACAGGTTACAGTAATAGAGGTTTTATACTCCAGGATCAGTGAGGAGTCCCAAGTTTCTTCCAGGTACCGATGAGCCGCCAGGGTCCCTTGGCGCATCAGATGCATCGCACAGACCAGATGATAGCTTGGCATTGGACTCAGGTGATGACCACAGCGGGCCCCCCGGACATGTGGGGAGAGAAATGGAATGAGGGGGTCAGTAATGAGCAGGATCCAGTAATGACAGACACAGAAATGAAACAACAGTGCGATGGCATGTACAGCAGCACCAGGACATTAGTAGTGGTGCACTATGGTGATTGGTGCGGGTAAGATAAACTAAAGAAGTAAGTCTTCAGCCGTGATTTAAAGACTGAGACTGAATCGGCATCCCGTACAGAAGCAGGCAAGCTGTTCCACAATCTAGGGGCCCTGGAACTGAAAGCTCGTGCTCCTATACAATTATTTATGGAGGGCCAATTAGGAGATCTTTATTCTGGGATCTAAGTGGGCGGTTAGGTGTATAGGTATTAAGCAGTTCGGTTAGGTATATTGGGGCAAGACCTTTAAGTGCCTTGTAGGTTAAGAGGAGGACCTTGAAGTCAGCCCTGTACCTAACAGGAAGCCAGTGAAGCGAGGAGAGTATGGGAGTTATGTGGTCGTATTTCCTGCTCCTGCTAACAATCCTAGCGGCTGTGTTCTGAATGCGCTGTAGGGTGCTTAATGTGCCCTGAGAGCTTCCAGAAAGTAGGGCATTACAGTAATCTAATCTACTGTATACAAATGCATGTACTACTTTCGCCGTGTCTTCCATTGACAGAAAGCGCTGTAGTTTGGCAATGTTCCGAAGGTGCAGGAAGCATGTCTTCACAACTGCATTAACATGAGGATTAAATGAAAGATTTGAATCGAAAATAACACCAAGGTTACGTGCCAGAGTACTAACTGAAAACTTCAACCCTGCATCCCGGATATGCGAAATGAAGTTGGCCCTGTCTACATCGCTACTACAAAACAAGAGTAGCTCAGTTTTTTCGGGGTTTAGTGAGAGGAAGTTGTTATTCATCCAATCCCTAATATCACTGAGGAGCTAATTAAAGTGCCGGTTGATGCTTTATCACATGATTTAAAAGATAAGTATAGCTGAGTGTCATCAGCGTAAGAGTGGTAACTAACATTATGCTTCCGTATAATAGTGCTTAGTGGGAGCATGTAGAGGGAGAAGAGCACTGGGCCCAACACCGACCCTTGTGGGACTCCATAGTTAACTAGTGACATAGGTGAGGGGGTGCCATAATCATCCATTTGGATGAAGTAGTAACGGTTTGTGAGATAGGAGTTGAACTATTTAAGGGCTGTTCCGGTAATGCCGACAGTGGAGTGAAGCCTATTTACTAAAATGGAGTGATCTACCGTGTCGAACGCAGCACTAAGATCTAAGAGAACAAGAACAGTGATGTTTCCTGCATCACTCGAGACCATTATATCATTCACCACTCTAGTTAGAGCAGTTTCTGTGCTATGGCCAAGCCGGAAACCTGATTGGAATTTATCTAGGAGGTTCTGCGTGTCTAGATATGACTGCAGTCTCGCAACTAGTTTTTCTAGAATCTTAGAGAGAAACGGGATATTAGAGATGGTCTATAATTACTTGGTGAGTGAGGGTCCAAGTTAGGTTTTTTAAGCTGTGGTCTAACCACTGCTGTTTTAAACTGATTGGGGACTACACCTGAGGTCAAGGATGCGTTCATGATATCAAGTATAGGTGTTGATAGTACTCCTAAGGACTCCTTCAGGAGCTTGGTTGGAATGGGATCTTGGTTAGTTAACCAATCTACCTGTTCACTTAGGTCCTTACAGACTCTCTCATGCTCTAGGTACCCAGCCTGCTTTTCCTCAAATTCCCCATTTACTTTAGCTAGTTCCTCCTGAAGGGAATGTACCTCAGACTGGTTGCTCTCTTGCAGTTGGTTATTCAAGGCCTAGAGGGAGACATTGTCATCTTTCAATCCCTTACACTTTGCATTCACACTTTGCATTTAAATAGCAGCCCCAATAAAGCCCACCTGTGCCTTCATGAGCTCAGGTATGCTCAGTCGGAACAGAGCGCCCTCTACCGTGCCCAAATCAGACCTCACCTGTGACAGAATTTGATTACTATTAGTTTTATTAGTTCCATTACTAATCTTTACTAATCTTTACATTACTAATCTAATCTAATAAGTTACTTCTCTTATTAGAGCCGCACATCTAAAATGTAACAAACACATGAAACACTGCAGCAAGGATTAACTGTGGATATGAGGAAAATAATTATTTTATCTCACAGTAACATGATCATAATCACTGAGTGTGAATCCTTTTGAGGCAGTGATGGTGGTTAGGGACTTGGCCACAGGATCGGAAGGTTGTGGGTTCAAACCCCTTACCAGTAGGTTTCCCAGAGGTACCCCTGAGCAAAGCACTGTCCCTGTCACCACTCCCCAGAAGCTTTCATAGCTGCCCCCTACTGCACGGTGGTGCATGGGTTAAATGTAGAGGTCCAGTTTCACTGTGTGCTGTGCTGTGACCTCGCAATGACAAGAATAGTCGCTTTCCCTTTTACATTTGTGGCATTTAGCAGACATTGCTATCCAGAGCAACTTCCATGTCCTAATTACAGGGACAGTCCCCCTGGAGCAACTTGGGGTTAAGGGTCTTGCTCAGGAACCCAATGGTGGTTGTGGTAGAGGTGGGATTTGAACCTGGACCTCTTGATTCATAGGTCCATAAGCAAGTACCCTAGCACTAGACCACCCTCTAGATAAAGTGAAACCCAAATCTGCCTACAGACTCTGAATCCTGACAGAGGAATCACATTTAAACATCTCACATAGACAACACTGATTTTACAGGGTCAACACTTGGTTTCTGCTAAAGATGAGTTTCTGAAATTGAAGTGTGGTTTGTGTCCGCTGGTACACCACAACTTCTTGTCCTGATGGCAGCCTATAGATCATACAATACCACAGATAACACACAGTCGAGAGATTGTGGAGGAAACTGAACATCTGCCTTTGAAACAAACAATAAATGAAACAAGGAAAAAAAGAAAATGCAGAGATGAGATATATATAAGAAATCTGGAACTATAGAAAACAACAGCCAGACTGAATCAAGTGTGTTTCAGCGACAGAGAGAAACTATGAACACACCACAGACCACACACACACGTGCGCACACACACACACACACACACACACACACACACACACACACACACACACACCCACACACACACACACACACACACACACACACACACACACACACACACACACACACACACACAGTCCTTTAGTAAAGCAACAAATCCAGTGATTGAGATTTTTCTGCTGAAATGACACAATCTCATGATTTTAACTGTGTAACTGAAAAGGAGCTCTTCGCTGATAGAATAAATAATGTTTTAATACAATTATTCTTTCTTCATTCTTGGAAGAGATTCTGCAATTCTGAGCCTAAGAGGAAGTTCATTCCACCACTGAGGAGCCAGGATGAGAAGAGTCTTGATGTGTCTCTACCTCTACTCTTGATGAGAGGAGGTTCAAGATGAGCAGTGCTTGATGTTCTGAGGGGGCGAGAAGTGCACTCAAGTAAGAGGGTGCAAGACTGTTCTTGGCCTTATTAGCAAGTGTTAAAGTTGTAAACCTGATACGAGCCAGTGCAGTTCCTGTTGAAGAGGTGTAGTATGAGAGTCTTGCAGCAGCATCCTGAATCAATTGTAGTGATCTTGTTGCCTTCATTGGTAGACCCACCAGAAGAGAGTTACAGTAGTCCAATTTGGAGATGAGCAAAAATGGACAAGCAGCTTGCTTGTAGTTTGGGTGTTGAGAAATAGGCAAATAGTTTGGAAGAGAAGGTGTCTGCTAGACCTAGAAAGACTGACATTAAGAGAGAAGTGGGAGAGCTCATCATCAAACATGACACCAAGATTCCTTCAAGTCTTCTTCAAACTAAATTCCCTAAAAGAAATGGCAAAGTCATACTTGGTGATTTATTGCCCTCATTGTAAAGAAGCTCACATGATAAGATTTCATCCATGAAGAGGTGTTAACAGAGCAGTTAGAGGAAAGGAAAAGAGGAGGATTACTTGTGTGTTATGTGCATACCAGTGATAGAAGAAGCAATGAGAAAATATGGCATTCTCTAGAGAGCCGGTATATAAAATCATAACGGGACCAAGGACAAAGCCTTAGGGAACACCAGTTGTCTTTGTGGTACAGACTGATGGCCTTGTCATGACACTTGATATCATTGACTCTTTGGGTAGGAGGAAAAGCACTGCCACTGCTGGAGCATTGCTGGAGAGAGAGGTCAGGGGGATCTGATGGTTCACTGTGTCAAATTCTGAGGAGAGGTCCATGAGAACCAGAACGGAAGACAAGCTGTGTGATCCTTCAGTGTGTATCATGCTTCCGTCTGGAGTGAAAAAAGGAGTGGAGGCACAAACGTATGGAGAGTGCAAAAACCACCCAGGGTTCATTTATTCAGACAAATGCTACACAGCATAAGGGTGAACGGACAATTCTTATAGCTGGATCAGCTAAGCAACCTTAAGTAAGCCCAGCTTCAGGTATTTTCAGATCCTGGAAAATGAGAGGGAGAAGGAGAAAACCCGGCTAGTATTCCGGAGAACCGGAATCGGATCGGAGGTTTGGGGGTTTGAACCCCTTCCCAATAGGTTGGTTGCCCTGAGGTACCTTTGAGCAAGTTGCTGTCCCTGTCACTGCTCCTGGGGGGCTTTCAATAGCTGCCCACTGCTGCATGGTGTTTGAGTGTGCATGGGTTAAATGCAGAGGTTGAATTTTGTTGTCGTTGTCGTTCATTGTTTGCTGTGCTTTGACCTCGCAATGACAAGGGCTGTCACTTTCAATTTTCACTTTAATATAATTGCGTGTCATCAGCATAACAGTGGAAGCTGATTCTATGTTTCTGGATAACTGAACCCAGAGGGCGCATGTATAATATTAAGAATGGGGGGCCTAGGACAGAGCCTTGTGGAAGTCCATAACTAACTTTTTTATGAACTGACGTTTCTTCACTTATGTTTACAACTTGATAACGGTTGATCAAGTGTGATTTAAACCAGGAAAGGTCTGTTCCTGGAAAGATTTGATGACTGGAATCTTTTGATTGAGCTGATCATGTGTAACCCAATTTATTTACTATTTATTTACTACTTTACTTACAATTTACTATAAACTTACAATTATATTTTCTCATATCAGTAATTATTAGACACATTCTGAAGTGCTTTTCATGTGACACTTTGCAAATATTAGCAAATGTAAGCTCTAATGAGAAACTAAAGCACAGTACTGGGTGAATATAAGATGTAGTATTCACTGTCTTCATACATTATAACATACATTATATTGTTGAGGACAAAATCTGAGCACACAAGTACAAAAGTGTGTAGATGGTAACTGTTCCCCTGACTGCATTTTATCATTAACAGCAGTTTATTGAAGATTTGAGAAAAGGACAGAAAGCTTGGATTGGACTGACTGACAGGGACACAGAGGGAGTCATGGTCATGGACATGGATGGACGGTTCAGAACTGAACACTGAGTAAGAGATCCCTGAAGTGAACTGGTCAGGATGTTGTCATACTGACTCTTTACTCCTCACTGCTCTGATAAAACACTAATGATTCTCTGATCTTCACTTTCAGCTTCTGGAAACTGGAGAACCCAACGATGCAAATGAGCACTGTGTCCTCACTGGTGAGGAGTCAGATCCTGTAAAACACTGGGCTGATTTTCGCTGCAATCATCAGTTTATTTGGATCTGTGAGTGGAAGACATTTTCATCTGAAACACCAGAGATTTCACCAGTTTGTTAGAATTTGTGAAAAGGTGGAACACGGAGCTGAATTAGTGCATTTAAATCTTGGTGGGTAAAACCCAGTTTGGTAACTTTCCTTTTCAAACACACCTTCTTCAGCTCACCTACTACCTGCAAGTTTAATGAGTGTGTTTGAGGAGGCAACTACCACTGGAGCTGGACGTTCCTGATATAAATTAATAACAACACATTTAATGTAGTCCATAATTCCTTATAATTGTTTCTTTGAACTCATGAGGATTTTTTTTTCAGGGTAACAAAGATTATTGGGTCATCCATCCATTCATTCATTCATTTTCTGCCACATGTCCCAAACGGGGTCACCAACCCAGCGCACACAGGGCGAAGGACAGGGGACACACCCTGGACAGGTCACCAGCCCATCGCAGGGAGGAGCGAGACAGGGACGGCACCTTGCTCAAGGATAACTCAGGGCAACCTATTGGGAAGGGGATTTGAACCCCTGATCCTCCAAGCTATGCAGCCAACACCCTAACCACTAGGCCACCACTGCCCCACTCTTTTCAGTATATACATATATACAGTGAGCCACCATCACCACAGACATTCTGAACTGTGAGTTTTCGCTGAGATCTTGTCATCTTCTTGGTCATTTCCTCTTGTTTTGTATGACCACTTATCCTTCTTGCCTCAAACCTGACTTGTTCTTCCAAAGTATTTTAAGTTTTTCCTCCATAAAGACCCAACAAACTGCCAAAAACAAATCAAATATACAAAACTTATTTGGCAAATGTTCTACTACTTGCAAAAAATAACAGCGAATATAGGATTTTCAAATTCAAAAAATGAATTAGCACAGAAATAAGGCACAATTCTCAATTAAAATGTAGCAGACAAGTAATTACCAGCTTCACTCTTGTCTCTAGTTTGTCCTTCAAAACAGTAGGTTGCAATAGTTCTCTTTGCAAGGAGAATTCCTCATTCCATGAGTTAACCTGGTTTAACTGGTCTTTCTCCATAGTCACGTTTTGTAACTGGTCTGTAACTGGTCTCTCTCTATAGTCACTGGTCACTGGTGTAACTGATCTATAACTGGTCTCTCACTGTAGTCAGGTTGGTGTAACTGGTCTGTAACTGGTCTCTCTCTGTAGTCAGGTTGGTGTAACTGATCTATAACTGGTCTCTCACTGTAGTCAGGTTGGTGTAACTGATCTATAACTGGTCTCTCTCTGTAGTCAGGTTGGTGTAACTGGTCTGTAAAGGGTCTGATCATGGGACATTCCTCCAAAATGTATTTAGTGTTTCTGTGTTTTTTGCATGGAACATTTTAACTGGCTTTTAGTATTTTCTATATTGACAATATTTTTGGGTCTTGTTAATCTATGTTACAGGGTTGACCATGGAGTGTAGGGGTGTGTGTGGAGTGAATAAATATGATTTCTTTTTTCTGACTGTTTTAAAAGGCATTAAGGACATTAAAGGACAAACAGAAGGCCTAACTCAAGTAATCTGAGTTCGTCACTGTTTTTTATGTGTATGTAGTTTGAGATAACAAGTTACATTTTTTTCATTATTTGATATAATTTAGGTTATTTTTAATATTTTTTATAGACTAGATGGGTGTAGGGGTGTGAGGAGTGTCACTTTTAGCCTACATACATTCTGCTCAGACATAGCCTGAGTTTCAGGTTCCTGTTCAATATGGTTTTTAAGATTATTATTAATAATAAGCCACACAGAGCAGAACATCTGTCACGGTCTGTCCTGCCTGTGGTTCCGGCCGGGCACGACAGATGGCGCTCTGTTCTGACTGAGCACACCTGGGCTCGTTCAGACACAGGTGTGCTTTATTAGGGCTATTTAAGCTATTTAAGCCCCAATGAGTCAGAACAGAGCGCAGTTCATTAACGAGGCTATGCTTTAGATTTAATGGTGGCACTTTTGGTTATATGTCTTGGTTTGAGTTTAATAAAGTTTTGTTTTCGACTACTGGCTCTTTGTTGGCGTCCTTCCCACACCCCGCTACCATTACAACATCTGAAATATAAGAAACACATGAAACACTGCAGCTTGGATTAACTGTGGATATGAGAGAATGAGTCATAATTTAATAATGGTGATCGGTTCAGCTCATGAATACTTTTAAAGGATTTGACCTGGAGATGAAGTACACCAATACAATGACAAACTAAACTCATAAACAGACTCTAAATCTTGGCAGAGGAATCACTTTTAAACTTTTTACACAGAAGACACTAGTTTTACAGAGTAGAAAAATTAAATCCACAGAGACACTGATAAGAGAGCATAAAAAGTTGGACTTCTAAAAGTGCCAGCTGGGTCAGCTGATTCTCCCCTCCCTGTCCAGAGAACAGTCTATATATCACACAGTAGCACAGACAACATGCATTTGAAAGATTTCAGGTGCAAACTAAACATCTGCAGTTGTAACAAACAGGCAAAATATAACAACATAATAAAGATGAGAAAACAGGTCAGTTAAAAATGAAGAAGAGAACAGAGGCAGAGACCAATGTGGACATATAAGCGATTTCTGGAATTACAGAAGGTGAAAGATTGCCTGATTTAACAGACAGCAGACAACCCAGCCACTAGGGATGCACAAGCCAGTGTATTTCTTCGTGCCGGTCCCAGTACCGGGTAAATGGGGAGGGTTACGTCAGGAAGGGCATCCGGTGTAAAACTTTGCCAAATCAATATGCGGACAACGATACAGAATTCCATACCGGATCGGTCGAGGCCCGGGTTAACACCGACCGCCATCAGTGCTGTTAGCCTACAGGGTGCTGGTGGAAATTGGACTACTGTTGGCCAAAGAAGAAGAAGAAGAGGAGGAAGGCATGTCCAGAGGGAGAAGGAGAGAAAGAAGGAGAGGAGAGTGGAAGTGAGGGTAGAGACTTTGAATGTTGGCAGCATGACTGGTAAAGGTAGAGAATTAGCTGATATGATGGAGAGAAGGAAGGTTGACATTGTGTGTGAGAGACTAGATGGAAGGGTAGTAAGGCCAGGTGTATTGGAGGAGGGTTTAAACTGTTCTACCATGGTGTGGATAGAAGGAGGAATGGAGTAGGTGTTATCCTGAAGGAAGAGTGTGTGGAGAGTGTTTTGGAAGTAAAGAGGGTGTCAGGGAGGGTGATGAGTTTGAAGCTGGAAGTTGAAGGTGTGATAATGAATGTTGTTAGTGCTTATGCTCCACAAGTTGGTTGTAAGATGAAAGTGAAGGAAAAATTCTGGAGTGAGTTAGATGAAGTGATAGAGAGTGTACCCAGGGGAGAGAGAGTGGTGATTGGTGCAGATTTTAATGGTCATGTTGGTGAAGGGAACAGAGGTGATGAGGAGGTGATGGGTAGGCATGGTGTCAAGGAGAGGAATGCTGAGGGTCAGATGGTTGTAGATTTTGCAAAAAGGATGGAAATGGCTGTAGTTAATACTTATTTTAAGAAGAGGGAGGAGCACAGGGTGACGTATAAGAGTGGAGGAAGATGCTCACAGGTGGATTATATTCTTTGCAGGAGGGTCAGTTTGAAAGAGATCAGAGACTGCAAAGTAGTGACAGGGGAGAGTGTAGCTAAACAGCATAGGATGGTGGTCTGTAGGATGACCTTGGAGGTCAAGAAGAGGAGGAAAGTGAGGGCAGAGTCGAGGATCAAGTGGTGGAAGCTGAAGGAGGAGGACTGTAAGGTGGAATTCAGGCAGGAGTTAACACGGGCACTGGGAGGTGTTGAAGAGCTACCGGATTGCTGGGAAACTACTGCAGAAGTGATCAGGCAGACGGCTAGAAATGTACTTGGTGTGACATCCGGAAGGAAGAAAGAGGATAAGGAGACCTGGTGGTGGAACCAAGAAGTCCAGGAGTGTATTCAAAAGAAGAGGGAGGCAAAGAAGACATGGGACAGTCAGAGAGATGAAGAAAGTAGACAGGTGTACAAGGAGATGAACTGCAGGGTGAAGAAAGCAGTGGTGAAGGCCAAAGATAAGGTGTTTGCTGAATTGTATGAGAGGTTGGACAGTAAAGAGGGAGAAAAGGACCTTTACCGATTGGCTAGACAGAGAGACAGATCTGGGAAAGATGTGCTACAGGTCAGGACGATTAAAGATAGAAATGTTAACGTACTCACAGGTGAACAGAGCGTGTTGAGCAGATGGAAGGAATACTTTGAGGAGCTGATGAATGAAGAAAATGAGAGAGAGAGAAGACTGGATGATGTGAGAAGAGTTAACCAGGAAGTGC